>CYKH01001595.1:0-34429 GCA_001460835.1 Bodo saltans
TGTGCAGCGGTAATGTTTGCCAAACCGTTTTGTGAGACACGAAAATGGCACTGTGCAGCGGTAATGTTTGCCAAACCGTTTTGTGAGACACCAATGGCACTGTGGAGCGGTATGGTTTTAGTGTTTGTCTGCTTTGCTGCTGAAGCAGATCGAAAGAAGAACTGCTCCCTTTTAGTGGAAACTACACCAACCACTTTTTTGCGCGAGTCAACGCTATGGATGCCTGCTTGTTTGATGTTTGCTATTAAAGAGAAACACAGGGAGTACATTGTTTTATTGGTTTGCACGTGCATCGATGGATTTTGTTCCCAAGAAAGAGTTTACCTTTTATGTGGAAAAGAAGAATGCTATTGGGTTGTGGGTGAAAAAGTTTTGTGTAGTGAAAGATAATGTCCTCACCATTTATGACTCTGAAAAGGAGAGAGGTGGGAATGCTGTTGCCCGTGTTGTGTTTACGTCTGTGAACAAAGTGGATGACAGTATTCTGGAGTTTAAAAGCAGCAAAGAGGCTTTAGCACTTCGGATATGTGAAGATGGTGACGCAATGTACGGGATTTGCCACAGTGCAGCAGCATTTAAGCGGCAAAAAATTGCTAGCTTGGTTGTCGATCCTCGATTTGGGTTGCAGCTCATTGATGTTCCTCAAGAGTACATATCGAAATTCGCGAATCTCGATAAAGCGGTTCTGTACTGGTTTTCAGTGGTGAAGAAGTTTGGGTCTCCGTCGAAGTTCACTGGAAAAATGTCAGTCGAAGATCGGATCTCTTTTTGTGGTGACAAGGCATTCTACGTCACCAAAGGGAACGGTGAGGTGACACGCTGTGTTAAAATTCAGAAGCTGAAACAAATTGTGACGAACGTTGGTTTGCCAAACGTCGAAGAACAGTTTGTTGTTCTCAAGTTTGCATCTCCTGAATATGATGTCTGTATTGCGTCACCAACATTGCAGATTCTGATATCGTCACTGCAAGCGATCTCATACTCTCTGAATGGTGTGCAGGTTGATCTCCGCCTCTGTGGGCAATTGGTTGATGCTGAGTTGCAACTTGAGCGACCATCAAACTTTTCGATGACGATGGTGCTTCCAACCACCAAAGAACAGTTGAAGAAAGCACTTATCGACTTTGGAAAGAAACACCAGATCTCATTCTCAGCGGAAGGGATTTCTGCTCGTGTTGACCACTCTGATCCAAGAGACGCAGCAAAGGAAGAGAGAAGCAACTCAACTCCTTCGAGCAAGACGATAACTGACCCATTGGAAAGTTTCCTTACTGCAGTCGGATGTCACTCTCGTTTCACGCTGCTTTATTCTCAAAACGTTGACTTGGATATTCTTGAGTGCATGGATGAAACTGATCTTCGAACATATGGTATCACTGATGTTGACCATATTTCTCGCATTCTTGATGGCTTGCGCAATGGAGACTTGATGGCGAAAGTTTGTGATGACGTTGGGATTGCGAGAAAGGATTGGTCAAGCCCGCGAAAACACATCGTTGCTGATCAACCGAGTCTCCCAAGAAGACCACAAATTATTCTAGATAGTGATGAGGAAAGCGATGTTGCTCCACCGAGAAAGGTGGAGATTGTCCTTGACAGCGATGAAGATGATGTTGTTGGCGAGCGTCCCACAGCTGCGGTGATCCTCGATGACGACGACCTGTGAATATTGTGTGCACTTTGAGATCGATTTCATTGACTTGATAACAATCTTTTTGTCACTCATTTTTTTTCTCTTGTTTGTTGCAGACAACAATGTTCACGCCAATACGCGTTGGGAAGTTCCTCATTCCCAACAGATTCATGATGTCTCCACTCTACTTGAACATCGAAAGTGATGTCAAGCGTGACTCGCCTGCGTTTTTCGAGAGCATGTCGCAGTTCTATGGTGAGAGAGCTGCCAACAGTGCGAGTTTGGTTGTTGTTGGTGGCGTTGCGCCGAGCAACATGGGGCGCTGGAACTCAAAAGCTCTCAGTTTGACTTCTTCAAGAAACGATGGTCTTCGCCTGGTGTCCTCAGCGATTAGGAAGCAAGAGGGAGTATCACTGCTGCAAGCTTTTCATGGAGGTAGATCATCGTTCAAGAGATTTCGATTGGCTGCTTCGTCCGAAACAACAAAGGTCCATCCATTTCGGGAGTTTCCTCCGGTAAAGATTCCGTCAATGTTCATGGACACCATAGTTGGAGAGTATGAACGATTTGCGATGCTGGCAGAGGACTTGGGATTCGATGGAATCGAGCTCTCATTCAGCGATGGCGGGCTCATCCACAATTTTCTTTCATCTGCTACGAACACGAGGGACGATCAATTTGGCGGTTGCCTGGAGAATAGAATGGAACTTGCGCTGCGCGTCCTTGCAAACGTGAGAAATTCTCTCAAGAAACCCAATGATTTTTTGATTTCTGTTCGATTGTGCATGCATGATCTGAAATCGAACGGAAATTCAATGAGTGACAATTGCACTATTGCTGAGTATCTCTGTGGCTCGGGAGCTGTGGATCTGCTGACCTCGAGTGTGGGCATGCATGACTCACCCGTACAAACTCTATCTTCAACTGTTCCCCAAGGAACGTTCGCCAAATGCACACAAAAGGTGAGGAACCACCTGCGAGCAAAAGGTATTACAACACCAGTGGCAGCTTCGCACCGGATTCACAGCTCTGCAGTCGCGAAAAAGCTGCTGGACGAAGATTTCTGTGACATGATTGGGATAGGGAGACCACTTCTCGCTGACTCTCAGTTTATTAGAAAGATCGAGCTGGGCGTCGACGGAGATATTATTCCATGCATTGGCTGCAATCATTGCGTCAATAAGCTCTACAAGCTTGAACGGGTAGCCTGTGCAGTCAACCCACTTTCTGGGTTCACAGAGGACAAGTGGAGAAATGCACCACCTGCAAAATATCAAAAGAACGTTGCCGTTGTAGGAGGGGGCGCTGCCGGCATTGTTTGTGCGCTCACGTTAGCGCAGCGTGGTCACAACGTTGTCCTGTACGAGAGAAGCAACGAAATCGGAGGCCAAATGAACTTAGCTAAGGTTGTTCCTGGAAAGGGAGACTACTTCGCGCTTCTGAAGTACTGGACATACAAGCTACGCGATTCGACTGTGAAAGTCAGGTTGAATACCGAGTTTTCTGAACGAGAGGTGACGAGCGGACATCAGGCAATAAACGCGGTTGTGCTTTGTTGTGGCAGCATCATGAGGCCTATAAAGTCGAATTACATTCCCGGTGCATCGGAGTGCAACATTATTGTTCCGTTTTGGAAGATTCTTGATGGAAGTGTTGTGGCAGGTCGACGCGTTGTTATTCTTGGGAACGGCGCCATTGCCTTTGACGTCGCTTCGTATTTGTTGCATGATCAGCGTGTTTCTCGATCTGATCAGGCATACTGCGTTGAGTGGGGTGTTAACCTTGAAGCCGGAACTCTTGACTGTCACGCTCAAACTGATGCCACAAAAAACAACAGAGATGTCATTATTCTCAACAAGACCGAAAAGGATGCTGATTTGTCGAAAGGAAAGGGCTGGAGCCAGAAACTGTGGCTCAAGAATCATCGCGCCACAGTGCTACAGAGTGCCATGGTTGAAAAGATCCATCCTGATGGCGTCACTGTCTCAATCATCTTGCCTGACAATCGGATATTTTTTATCCCTGCTGATACAATCGTGTGGGCCAACGGGATGCTGCCCAATATCAGTACAGGGACTTGGATTTATGAGTGGGTGAAAGATGGTGCTGAAAGTCGTGGTCAGATCACTCACGATTTTGGCATCTATGCTGCGGGCACTTGTCGCGATGCGTACAGTGGTGATGGCCACGGCGAACAAGACCTCCTCCAAGTTGTTCACGAAGCATTCGAGATTGGGTGCAAGATCTAGTAAGAAGTTCTTTTTGTTGGCAAACAATGTTCGCCCACCAAGTTCACCTGAACAAATGAAATTTTCCCTTTTTGCTAACTTACAGGCATGTTGCTAGGATTTTTAACGGTGACTGGAAGGCCTCATGGCCAAAAAGATCCAGTTCACTCGTTGACGAGGAAGCTCGAGTCAATAGTACGAAAGCACCTCAGCTCGAAGTCCAAGAAGAGCGTCTCGCACGTGCGAAGCATTGTTAACCACGGCAAGCTTCTTGCCGCCGATGCATGCTCCGTCGACGAGTGCTCCGCCGACGTGGTATGCCTTATTTTTGTTGGGGCAGTTGCAGAAGGTGCGTGCACATCGCTGCTTATGGAGTCCGATGACCTTGAGGAGGAAGTCAATGTTGAGGAATTCATTGCGGATGTACGACAAAAAAGCCCTGGATCAACAATACTTTCCTTAACTCACTTCACAGACGGCACTGGATCGCCAGTGCTCAACAAAAGACAAGCAGAAATGCTCGCTACCAGCCACAAATCTGCTGGCGCTACCGCCGCCATCGTTGGTTTCACCCAACCAATGTCACCCAAAGACTCCCCGCCTGCAGAAATTATCCTTGATCAGTGCATTCACAAAATTGAAAGTGCCTTTAGCACAGGATTTGTTCTCTCCGGAGAATGGCCAAACGACAAAAGGCATTGGAGGGCTCCATCCCCTCCAGGCCAAGCTGATCCAGAAATGGATGCTTTCCGGGCATCAACGAAGAATGATCGACCGGTGAGCCAGCCGCAAGCGGTTGTTGATAACGAGCGAGTAATGGGCATGGGGTCGAATTTCGAATCGGTACTGTTTCCCAACATTGCATCGAAGTCGATAGGTCCAACAGTCCCTGAAACTCTTTCGAAAGCCGAACGAAGCGCAGTCCTTGGTGCGTTGGGAGCGACGGGATTTGAACTGGCACTTGATATGTACAAGTATGGTGTCGTTACTGTCAAATCTGTGCAAGTTGTTGCCGCAGAGAAAACTCCACCTCGACTGCTACAGTCGAATGAGTTCTGGTGCTCTGCATGTGAATCAGTGGTCAGTGGTCGACCAAACTGGGAGAAACACCTTGTCAGCAACCCCCACACGAAGCGTATGGAGCAAGGGGTTATCGCAACATACACCTGTATTCCTTGCAACACAGACATCTGCGGCGAAATCAACTTGAATCAACACCTTCAAGGAGTAAAACACAAACGAAAAGCGGACTTTTACAGCTTCACATGCCCAACGTGCAAGAACAATTTCACCGGTCAACCAGAGTTTATCCAACATCGAAAATCAGCCTGCCCATTGAAAGACTTTTGTTGAAGCTGTTTCCTTTCTTTTTTGAGAACGGTCACAGCGACGTGATGCTGTCTTTCCCTTAGTGTTGTTCTCCATCTGTCCTTTGCTGCAAAATGTTCTGCAAAATGTTCTGCAAAAGTGCTCATTTTGCTGGCAAATGCCAGAGAACGCTCAACACAAAGTGCACTACAGATTATTTTACTGTGAGTCTTTGCTAGCCCCCCACATTCGCCAGGGTGCAATTGAACACCCCATTCGCCTGGGTGTGGAGCGCAGTAAGGCGATGAATTCTTGGAGAATGGCGATATTTGTTTCTTAGTTTCGTTGTTTTGTCGCAGAGATGTTCGTTCACACAGAGACAACAGACGATAACTTAAGAAATGTGGAATCTGCCATTAAAGCTTCGCGGCATATTCTGTTGCAAGGGTCTGTAGGCACTGGAAAAACGCTGCTCGTAAACCACGTCGCTGAACGACACAACGCGCACACTAACATGATCCATATTAATGTTGACGACAGTTTTGACAGCAAGGACCTCTTGGGAAAATACTCTGCGACCGATGTTCCTGGGTCGTTTGAGTGGATTCCAGGACCGCTGACTGTGGCCGTCAAGGAAGGTCGTTGGGTTCTCATGGAAGATATCGATCTGGCTTCTTTCGATGTCTTTTCTGTTCTCCTGACTCTCCTTGAAGGAGATGAGCTCTTCATCGCCGACAAGAACTTAAGGATCAAGTCTCACCCAAACTTCAAACTTGTTGCTACACAACAAATTGTTGCTTCTGGGTCCAATTTTGTTACGAAAAAGAGCTCCGCGATCCCTTCTGTGGAACTTTGGACAGTCTGTGTGGTGAAAGCCCTTCCGCACATCGAGGTGTACAACGTTGTCCGAGAGCAGTTCCCGACTATCCCCACACAGCTCGTTGCGAACGTCATTTCAGTTGTATTTGAAGGAGGGTCACGCCCACTTTCTTTACGAGAAGTGTTGAAGTGGTCTGCGCGCGTGTCTACTTCGACTCCTGTTGGCACTACCGACTTCGTGTCGTCCACACTGCGCGAGACATTTTTCCACGAAGCCTTTGACATTTTCTGTGCCCGGCTTCCCCCGTCAATGGAGCGCGAGCAGCTGGTTACTCAACTTGCCGTCGCTTGCGAAGTGCCTGCTGGCATTGCAGAATCACTTGTCCACCACAGAAAACCAGTCCTTCACCTTTCAAGTGACGCTGCAATTGTTGGCCGCCAGCGACTTGGTCGTCGCAGCGGCAATGAATGCACCCGAGACTCAAGGGTTGTATTTTCGGAAACTCAGCATGCCATGACGTTGCTTGAGCGAATTAGTGGCGCGGTGTCATACGAAGAGCCAGTGCTTCTGACCGGCGAGACTGGTGTTGGCAAGACATTTATCGTTCAGTATTTGGCGGATATTGTTGGCCAAGAGTTGGTTGTCCACAACTTGAACCAGCAAACAGACACTGGCGACTTCATGGGGGGTTGGAAGCCGCAAGATATCGGTGTCATGATACGCAATCTACATGACGAGTTCACTACAATCTTCCAGCTCACGTTCGACCCAGTGAAAAATCAAACCTTCCTCGCGGCGTTGAGCAAGGCCATTGGAAAGCGGCTGTTCGAAGTTGCTCTGAGGCAATTTTGCAAAGGGTTTCACTCTTTTCAAGCAAAACACAACATTGAGCCACTTCCATCTGGCCTCGAGGAGCAGTGGCTGCGCCACAAAGCGCGAGTCGATGAAGCCTTGACAATTGTCGAGCAGGCAAAAACTTCATTTATGTTCAAATTTGAAGAAGGATCGCTCGTTCGAGCTTGGCGCGAAGGGCACTGGATCTTACTTGATGAGGTCAACCTTGCAACTACAGAAGTCCTCGAGCGTGTGTCGTCTGTGCTTGGAAACTCCGCAAGCCTCTTCGTAACTGAGCGCGGTGACACTCTCGCAATTCCCCGCCACCCAAACTTTCGTGTGTTCGCAAACATGAACCCACCAACAGACGTTGGAAAAAAAGATCTTCCACCTGCACTGCGATCGAAGTTCACAGAATTCTTCGTGAGTGACCCGTTCTCGCTCACTGATTTGTGCACAGTTGTCAATGACTATATCGGATTTTTGTCGACAGACTCTAAAGTGCCTGAGGTGGCAGCGTTTTTCTTGGAGTGCGTCTCTAACGCACGCACGACGTTATGCGATCTTGACGGCGAGTCTCAGCCCCCTCATTTCAGCCTACGCACTTTGACACGCGCTCTCACCTACGTCCGCAACGCCACTGCTATGTATGGCTTCCCAACGGCGCTTTCAGACGGTTTAATGCTTGGTTTCGCAACTCCGTTACAGCGAAAGTTTCACGCAATCATCGAAACGCTTATTGCAAAGAATATTTTCAGAGGGAAAGCTCCACCTCCGCCAACGTTGCCTTCCATCAACAATTCCGAGCAAATGATTCCGTATCAACACATTTGGTTGGAACGAGGTGAATATGAACCGTACGAAGATGGTCGGTTTATTCTTACCGTAAGTGTTGCTAACCACTTGAAAAATTTAGCACGCGCCATTTTTGCTAAACGCCCAGTGCTTTTGGAGGGACCTACATCTGCCGGAAAGAGTTCCATGATTGAGTACCTTGCTCACGTAACCGGCCACAAGTTTGTCCGCATCAACAATCATGAAAGCACAGAAATTCAAGAATACATTGGTCATTACGTGTCCGATGAACACGGCAAGTTGCGCTTCGTTGATGGTATTCTTGTGGATGCTGTGCGCAACGGTCATTGGGTTGTGCTCGATGAACTGAACTTGGCTCCAACGGAAGTGCTTGAAGCGCTGAATAGACTTCTAGATGACAACTGTGAGTTATTCATCGCTGATACGCAAGAAGTTGTCAAGCCCCATCCACAGTTGCGAATTTTCGCAACACAAAATCCAGCTGGGTCGTACGGCGGCCGAAAATTGCTATCCAGAGCCTTTCGAAATCGGTTTCTCGAGATTACTGTGGACGATATTCCAACAGACGAGATTAAAGAAATTTTGAAGTTACGCTACAACCTTGCACCTGCATTTGCAGAAAAGATGGTGGACGTTATGAAAGCGTTACAGCTTCGACGACAGGCTTCACATTTGTTCGCTGGAAAGCACGGCTACATCACCCCGCGAGATCTTTTCAGATGGGGCGATCGCGCACCTTCAACGTACGAAGAGCTTGCATTTCATGGATTCCTCTTGCTTGGTGAGCGTTGCCGCCGCGCAGAAGAACGAATTGTCGTTAAGGATGTCATTGAGAGCATCATGAAAGTCGACATCTCCGAAGAACGCATTTACTCCCCTGAGAGCTGGCCCTACGTCGCAGAGCATTTTGCCAAGATTGAGAGTGGTGTTTTGCAACAGTTCAAGATTGTGTGGACCCCTTCGATGAAGCGTCTATTTACGATTGTCGGCATCTGCCTCTCGAAGAAGGAACCTGTGTTGTTAGTTGGCGAGACTGGTAGCAGCAAGACAACTGTTTGCCAACTGTGGGCGGAGTTGCTGCAACTGCCGCTTCACATTGTGAATTGCCATCAGCACACTGAAGCAGCGGACTTCCTTGGAGGTCTTCGCCCCGTGCCTCCGGACAAGAGAGACGAGGGATTGTTCACATGGTCTGACGGTCCTTTAGTCCGTTGCATGAAAGGAGGTGAAATTTTTGTTCTTGATGAAATATCTCTCGCAGAAGATAGCGTGCTTGAACGACTTAACAGTGTACTCGAGCCTTCTCGATCGTTGACACTTGCGGAAAAATCCACGGCTGATGTCGTTCGCGCTGCTGATTCGTTCCGAGTTCTCGCCACCATGAACCCTGGCGGCGATTTTGGAAAAAAAGAACTTTCACCAGCACTCAGGAATCGCTTCACAGAAATTTATGTGCGACCTATTGTTGAGAAGCGTGAGATTCAAGAAATCGTGACTCAAAAGCTCTCCCCATCGCTAACATCGTTTGCCTCGCACATGGCAGATTTGCTGTGTGCTTCGTTGAACTCGAATCTCCACGGAGGTGTGGCGCATCTGAGCATCCGCGACGTGCTGGGATGGGTTCACTTCATGAATGCAGCAGAGGGTACTGCTTCGAATGACTTGCTGTTCCACAATGGTCTTGACGCTGTCATTCTTGAAGGTTGCACTGTCGGTGCTGGGCAAAGTGAAAACACTGCCCGCATTCTCAGAGAGACGTGTGAAGCCATATCGAGGCGCTTGGTCCCCGTCGATCTAACACAACTGGTGGCCCCTTTCTGGGAATTGTCCTCAGCGTTCCCTCGTCCAGAGTTACCTGAATCAAAGAAACACCTGTTTCATTTCGGTGCTCCCACAACCTCAAGAAACTTATCCAAGCTGATGAGAGCGCTCGTGATTCCGAAAGCCATTCTGCTTGAGGGAAGCCCTGGAGTTGGCAAGACAACGATCGTGGAGGCTCTCGGCGTTGCGATGGACAAAGTCGTAGTTCGCATCAATCTCAGTGATCAAACTGATATTATGGACTTGTTTGGAACCTTTCTTCCGTGCGGCTCAAGTGACGGCGATGGCCCTGCATTTGCCTGGTCCGATGGTATCTTGCTCAGAGCAGTGAAAGCTGGTCACTGGGTCATTCTCGACGAATTGAACCTCGCAAACCAAAGCGTCCTTGAGGGCCTCAATGCTCTCCTTGACCATCGTTCCTCTGTCTACATTCCGGAGCTTTGCGCAGAGATTGCTGCCAGTCCAGGGTTTCGTGTGTTTGGTTGCCAGAATCCCCTCCTGGAGGGAGGAGGGCGCAAAGGTCTTCCAAAGAGCTTTTTGAACCGCTTTACGAAAGTCCGTGTCGAACCCTTTTCCAGAGAGGATCTCCTATCTATCACCTCCGTTCTTTGCCCAGAGTTCAGTGCCTCGCAAACTGCAGGAATGATTGATTTCGTATGCGCACTACATTATGAAACCACCTCGAGGCGTAGTTTCGGACTCAGAGGCTCTCCCTGGGAGTTCAACCTCCGTGATGTGCTCCGTTGGGCCAAAATGCTCCGATCATATTCGCTTGTTGAGACCCCTGAGGCGTGTGCTAACACTCTATTTTTCCAACGGTTCCGAAACGATGATGACCGCAAGGCAGCCCAACGACTCTTCGAGCAAACAACTGGTCGAACTTGTCCACTCACAGCTCCAATTACGTTCACCATTCAAGGAAATGCAGTCTACGGTGACGCGTTGCCACTAGCTTCTATTCTTGACGGTGAGCGCCGGACTACTCAGGTGCCACTTCTCTTACCAAGCCAAAGTGAGATTGTGAAGGGTGTGTTGATGTGTGTGCACAACAATCAATTCTGTCTTATCACTGGTGCAGCCGGCTCAGGAAAGTCGAAGTGCCTCGAGGTTGCAGCAACGCTCTGCAACTCGAAGCTGGTGACGTTCTCAGTCACTGGGAGTTGTGACACCGTTGACCTGCTTGGCGGCTTCGATCAGATCGAAGGCAAGCAGGGTCAATTTGAGTGGCGCGATTCTGTGCTCGTTGAGGCGATGATCCGTGGTCACTGGGTCGTGCTTGATAACGCCAACTTCTGTAACGCTAGTGTCCTCGATCGTCTCAACCCACTCGTCGAGCCAAATGGTCGCTTGAGCATCAGCGAGCAGGGACTTGTTGAAGGGGAAACTCGTATTGTTGTTCCTCATCCAAACTTTCGCCTGTTTGCAACCATGGATCCAAAGTACGGAGAAATTTCGAGAGCGATGCGCAATCGTGCAATCGAGCTTTACACAATGAGCATCGCAATCCCGTCCATGGAAATGTCCATGATAAGTGCCGTGAGTGTGCCTGAACTTGCGCAAACCACCGACGCCCGATTTCAACAACTCCAGAAATTCCATGCAACCTTCTTGCGGCTTGCGCACCTCTCTGACTCTCGGTTCCCTGATCGCGTATCAATGATTGACTCCATCAGCGCTGGTGCACCTAACGTCTACACCCTTCTCAAGGCCACACTGATGGTTTGCCTTGACGATACTGATGCGAATTTCTTATTGTCCGTTGCCCACCGCTACATCCGAAACCGCAGTTCCCCAGCCCATATTGCTGACCAACTATCAGTTACTATGAACGCAATTGTGAGTGCAAGCTCCACTGGTATTCCCATCGCAACACTTCTGGACGCCGTTCAGATGGACACGGTTTCCCTGAGCTCGTCGCTTTATCATATGAGAGTCAACAGGTCTGCTTTGCACTTTGTAGCAAACGCTAGTCGAGAGAGTGCCCTCATGTTCTTCCTTAGTGACCAATGCCATGATATTTTCCGCAACGAAGAGATTATGCAGCGACGAGTGGCGATTGCTGAAGACATCTTGAAGTCCACTGGGAGATCTGCCAATTGGGTTCACTCGTTCGTTTTCCATGTCGGCTGTCATCAAGAGCAATTCGCTCAAGTCTTGTTCACTCGAGTACTCCTTCATTTCGGTCCTGCGCATCAAGCGTTGGATGTCGCTCGCACAAAGGAGCCAACGACGGACTCTTCTCTCGTCAACACGATGACAGCGCGCGTCTTTGAGAGCCTCGCTGTTCTTTTTGCACATAGCACCTCACTCGATCTCTTGCTCAAGATTTCTCGTTTTGGCCTTCCGCTGTATCATTTGTTAACTGACGAATCGGAGCCGCTTGACCGACACAACTTCTTGCCGGTGGTGACAAACATCATGCTCCTTCGGAAGATCATTCGGCGCGAATCATCTCCAGAGGCCATCAGTGCAACCTCTGACCTGGAAGAACTTCTGACGACGTTGCAGCGCCATCTGGAACTTGGTGACATTTTCCAGTCCGCAACTCCGTTGCTCCTCCGAGGACTTCCACGTGTCCTCACAACGACCGCTGGAGATCGAAAAGCGCTTTTAGTCGCCAACGAGGCTACCGCTGCGCATCGCCTTGCTGCTCACAACGCCAACCCGGCATTGCACCCCTTGTACACTTGGGTGCAGCACCATCACGAAATTCACCTCTTGCTCCTGCTTACATCGGCTGCCTCACACACAAGTGATACACAGTCGACACGTATTCAACATCACATCCACAGCTTTCTGGAAACATTTGACGACCGACTTCATTTGCTGACGGAGATGCAGAAGACAACGTGGACGCTAGCTCGTGATGCATCGCAGGAAGATCTCCAATCTCTGCTTCCGTTCTTGGCAACGAGCTGCCTTGCTGAATGCCAAAGCGCAGATTACATGTTCCCCAGCTCGTGGCATCCCCTTGCTCTCAGCGCGATCAACTCGGTGAAAGGTGGAACGCTAAGCGACTTCAGTTCACTTAGCTCTGCAACTCTCCGAACCGCTAAGGAGCTTTGCGATTTCTTCAAGGATGTGCTTCGACCAGACGATGTGCTCACGGCACTGAAAGCAACCGTCAGTGGCGAGTGGCAACGCATTTCGTCAGCTGTTTTTGGTGCCCCACAGTCGCTTATGGCCAATCTCGGTGACAATGGACGATTGTCAGACGCAGAGGTTGACTTCATCTCAAATACTTTATCGGCATCGATTCAGCCGAACAGTGGACTACTTCGCTTGGTCCCTCGCATGATCAACATTTTTTCAACGCTTCTTGAGGAACGAGTATTTGAAGCTGCCGTTGGCCTGTTTGCGCTTCAATTTGAGCTTCTGGTGCCATTGTCGCCCATTGATCCGATGTTTAAATGGTTTGTCAAGCGCCAAGCAAGCGAAGCTCAATCGGTATACTTCCACGAACTTTCCAATGACTTCCAAAGATACGAGGAGGCAACATTCCGCCCCTTTTCGCGCCAGCTTGAAGTCAGTCGCTCAGCCATGGCGGTTGTGAACAGCAGCTTCGTCCGAGCATCTGAGAAATATCGGAAGCGTCCAGACCCCACCGGAAAGACTTTCGTTGAGTTCCACAGGCAATCTCGCGCAATGAGTGCATCGATGATGAGCCAAGAAAAAGTCCAGCCGCTTGCAACCAGTGTCAAGCGGCATAGATCGGAGCAAGGTATCCAAGATACTGTCGCTTCACTCGGAGGCTGGGGCACTCTTGTACACCAGCGGTGCGAAGAGCTTTTCCACCAATTTGGCGGCTACGAGGATTTCCTGTACCCACTGTTAGCGTCAGGATTCTTGGCGGCCCTATCTGGCAAAGGCCTCGCCACTAAGCTGCAGATCGAGCAACCGGAGACGTTGGATGCAACCAAACTCTTCTCTCTGCATGATACCATCAGGCTCATCGCGTTCCCTGCTAAGGCAAACCTTGCGGCCCCCAAGACCAGCTTTGAGGATGTCGAGCACCTTGACGTGCTGATGGATTACCTCCATGCATCTGTGCGTGCGATCAACGACGACCCAAATGTATTTACGCTCACAGCGCCCAGCACTATTCACCAGCTGTTCTCGTGTTACCAAAGCATTCACAAAGCCATTGTGCAGCTTCGGGCTGACGAAGACTTTGCTGACACTATGAAGTACATGTACAAGGAGAAGCTTCAAGTGATCGAGGGAGATGACGAAGCACGATTACGAAAACTGAAGTCGATGTTCCCTTCTTACGATGCCGACTACGCCGACATCGACGACGTTGAGAGGACCGAGGATGAGGAAGCGGACCTTGATACGGCTGCAGAGGACGTAACACGCAAGGCACGCCACGCACGGCTCGTCTTCTTCGGAAGAAACGGATCTACAATGCTGCAGCTCTTGAATGCGCATACTCAAGCTGGGCAACGATGGTCGTCTGCGCTGAAAGAAGCCTTTGCGATGCCGAATGTTGCGGAATTGTTCTCCATGCGATTCGACTCACTGAGCAAGTCGTTGCAATATTTCCGAAGTGCGGTGCCCGACTGCGATCTTGATCTCGAGCAGCGCTTAGGAGCAGCGTTCTGGGTTCGATCGTCTCTGCTTTCAGATGCCGTCAGTCAACTGGCGTCCAAGAGCATCGATGAAAAGGTCGAAGCGGGATTCAATGTGTTTGTGGACCCTGACCCAGCGGAAGCTGTGCGTTGTAGCAAGACGCTTCAAAACATTATTGATATGTCAACAATGCTACTTCGGCAGTTCTCGGACAACCCGAAGCTCCTTCGCATTTCAAAGATTGGGCGACGCATTGCGGCGTTCCCTGTCGTCAGCACTCCATTGATGAAGATTATGACTGGCTGTGAGGTGCTACTGCGAGAGTGCTACGAGTGGGAACGCAACGCTAGCACTGAGGTTTCCATGATTGATCACATCAATGCTCTTGCGTCCGCCGTCCTTCACTGGCGACGACTTGAGCTGCACTGCTGGAAGCACATTTTCATTGCGAAGCGAAATGAAATTGCTGGGCTTGCATTGATGCCTTGGTTCACACTCAGGGATATTGCAGACCGCGCTTGCAGTGGCATCGCTGTGGAGAACGAGTTGTTTTTGTACGCGTCACAAACGATGTGGGGATCAAAGCTTGGTGAGTTCTTGCCTAGACTGCAGCTCTTACAGGCGTTTGGCTTGGAGTTGATTTCTCGTGGCCACATGAACGTTGGCAATCTCCTCCTTCAGCTACGAGACTTCTTTTCCCAGTTCAGCTGCCTAGTCACGGATGAACTTGATCTGAAGATTTCACCCCTTGAGCAAGACATTGCTGATCACTGCCGCATTATGCGCTGGGAGGATTCTACCTACTACGCGATTCGTGCGACGACAGAAAAATCACACTTGAAGATTGCTAGAGTACTTGGTCGCCTAGAAGAGGCACTCAACCAGCCATTCTTGGCGCTTGTTCAAGCAAATGAACAGAAAGGTGAGGACGATGGAGCCATGGGCCTCGCTGAATCAACACCTGACAAGCCTGCGAAAAGTTTGCCATCGAAGAAGGTGCCAAAGCCATCTAAGAAATCAAAGAAGGCACTTGTAATCGAGCCGATTGTAGAGGCCGCTCCACCACCAAGCTGGTGCAGCCCATCCATCGACGCTGCGACAAACTTTTTCGCTGATGGAGCTCAACAAATACTCGACAACGTTGAAGCGCTTCAGAAGCCGAAGGTGTCACAGAATCAAAAGACACGTGCGCTCAAAATGCTGTTTGATGCTATTGACGAGGCAGGACTTGATCACACGAGTGAAACTCGTGTCGCTGATTGGCCTGAATTGTTCGCGTCGGAAAGGTCAATGGCTACGGTGGCACTGTCATCGTCAACGGACTTGAGTAAGCCGTCGCAACTTTACTATCGGTTTGCTCGGATGGTTCAGCGCATGCGCGAGGCACAGGGCTCCGCCCATCAAGACCTTAGCGGTGCTCAGGTAAAGAGAGCGACAGGTATCTCCGAGTCGCTGTTTGCAGTTGCAAGCAGCCGCGCGACCCTTTTGGAGACACTTATTTCCAGTGCCGACGCAGTGAGTCAGATGAGAAAGATTATTGATGCTCGCCACTGTGACACTGTTGATGTTTCAAATGTTCAACGTTTCCATACTGTTGGAGCGACAGCGTCGCACTTCGCCCATCAAGTACTCCTCCTTCGCTCTGCTCTCGATCTTTCTGTGATTAGCGCCCTCGAGTCCATCTGCGCTGCCGCTCAGCACACTCAAAAGTGGTCTCGCCAGTTCAAAACTATGGTGCAGCTAGGAATTCCGTTGCCCCAGTGCGAGCTTGATGAACCCCTTTCACACATTGCAAAAATTAAAGGAGCACTCGAGCTTATTTGCCAGAGTGATGCAACTCGCGCTGTCAAGATTTCCGCGCGCGATCTACTAGCGGAGGTTACCTCGGTGGCGTCCGTCAACGTATCGAGTTCCCAACGCGCCTCAGACAGTTCTTCCAAGCGCAGCAGGACGGAGGGCCAGTGGAGCACCTCAATCAGCTCACTGCTCTCTGATTGGGATCGCGTCCTGGCGGTGGACACCATCAGCAATCCAGACATCACGGCACCCGCACAGGCTGCATTCGGTGATATTTCCAAGCTAACCCAAGCAGCATCCTTGTGTTACGCACAAACGTTGAATGTATTACGTTACACTCAGCGTGAAAAGCTTGCCGTCTCGGACCATTTACTGCTGCAGGAGCGGATCAAGCTACTGATGGAGCAGCTGTCATGTGTTGTTGCGTCTCTCATCGACAACACAAGTGCCCTTAATCGCTTCGGCATGGTCATTTCTCGTCTCTTCACGATTTTGTTCCGAAAGGGCTTCTGTAAGCCAGAGGACGAAGAGGAGGGTGAGGGCGAGGGCGAGGGTGAGGGCACACAGGACGGAACTGGCATGGATGATGGTCAGGGTGAAAAGGATGTCACGGATGAAATCCAAAATGAAGACCAGCTCATGAATATGAAAGACTTGGAAGAGCAGCAAGAGCAACAACAAGATCGGAACGAAGACGACGAGGACAACGCTGCTGACGTTGAAACTGATTTCCAAGCTGGAAAAGAAGAGCGTGAGCAGGAGGATGACGGTGACGATGAAAACGACGATGACGAATCTGATGCCGAACTTGGTGACGTCGATGAACAGCAAGCCATGGATCGCAAGAAGTCCAAGAAGGACCGCGATGATGGTGAGATGGACGAGGACCAAGGAGATGATCCAGAGACCGAAATCCCTGAAGACGATCTTGCGCCGGAAGGCGACAAGGAGGAGGAGGAAACAGGCGGCTTTGCAAACAAAGAGGAGCAGATAAAGGACGCCAACGGCTCCGATGAAGAGGAGGACAAGGGAGAAAAAGAACTT
Source organism: Bodo saltans (assembly GCA_001460835.1). Lineage (NCBI taxonomy): Eukaryota > Euglenozoa > Kinetoplastea > Eubodonida > Bodonidae > Bodo > Bodo saltans. The sequence continues at coordinate 16,874 of CYKH01001595.1, forward strand.
ATTGGAGATAACGATAAGTTCAGCGATGATGGTAGCAACCGCAGCGATGGTGAGGACGATGACGGCAGCAGCACCACGACTGAAGGCCGCGATGACGATGCATCGGAAACCGGAAGCCAGCCTGATGAGTCCAAGCCGGAAGATGGTGACGATGAACAAAACGAAGAGAACAAGGAAGATGAGAACAAGCCCGGTCAAGAGCAACAAGCCACTGAGGATGGTGGTGATGAGGGTGACGACATTAGCGAGCACAGCGATGCGTCGTATGAAGAGGATGTCGATGAAAACAATTTCGAGGGCGGCCAACAAGATAACCGCGAAGGCGAAGAGAAGGCTCAAGAGTCAGAGCGCGATCGCGATAAGAAAGCCCCACAAGATGCTGCAGGCGCTGACGATGAAGCTCAAGGCGAAGAAGAAAAAGAAGACGACGCAGGTCGAAGTTGGAAGCGCCAGGAGGACAACAAAGACTCCAAGCGCAAGGACAATTCCAACCAAAACAAGTCGTCGTCAAATCCTTTCAGCGCTATTAAAGAGGCCCTCAAGCGTCACCAAAGGCAGCTAAAGCAGCTTGACTTGAGCAAGAATGTCAAGCTGAAGGATGACCCGTCAAGCAAAAACGAGCCGAATGTTGATGATGCACGTCCGCCAGAGGTCGATGAGGATATTGACGAATTCGAGTTCAGCGATGAAGGCCAACAACAGGGACTAGCAGCAACCGACGCAGTCCAGCAGGTCAACGAGGATCAGCAGGAACCTGATCTTCCAGACCCCGCTGACGAAGTGGGTAGCGACGCAGAAGAAAACGCCGAAGACGGTTCAATGCGCCGCAAGAAGCGCCCGCAAGAGATTGAAGAAGACAACGACGATGAGGGTAAGGACAGCGAAGATAAGAAAAAGAAGAAGCGTTCATCTTCGTCGAAGTCTAAGATTTCTCGAACAGACGTCAACGAGGAGGACGAAGACTTGATTCCAGAGATTGACGACCCAACCACATCCGTCGACGACAAATTGAGCCGAGGCCGCCGTCTATGGCTAGAACACGAAGCAAGCGTTCAAGGAATGGCGCAACAGTTGTGCGAGCAACTTCGACTAATCCTTGCTCCGACCGTCGCTGACAAGCTACAGGGTGATTACAAGACAGGCAAGCGCATCAACATCAAAAAGATCATCCCTTACATTGCGTCCCAGTACAAAAAGGACCGAATTTGGCTTCGCCGCACGAAGCCCAACAAAAGGACGTACCAGATTGTCGTTGCACTTGACGATTCACTTAGCATGCAGATGAATAGTGCCGGATCGATGTCACTGCAGACTGTTGCACTGCTCAGCAAAGCAATGCAGCAACTCGACGTTGGAGAGTTTGGACTGATTTCCTTTGGAAAGAATACAAACATTGTGCACCCACTCGCTGAGGCGTTCAGTATCGAAAGTGGCCCAAGAGCATTTTCGGAAATTACCTTCGAGCAGACTGCGACCAACATGCGAGGATTCTTGGAAACCTCACTTGATTACCTTGACCAGGAAGGTAACAGGATGGGTGGCCAGATCCGCTCGAACACGCAACAACTTCAGCAGATCATGTTCGTGATCAGCGACGGCCAAATTACTGAAGATCGACGAGAATTGCGAAAGCACCTTGCGCGCGCCGAAGAGCGACGCCAATTCGTTGTCTTGATTATCCTGGATATCAAGGCAGCACAGCAACCAGACGATAGCACTGCCGTGGCGGAACCAGCTGAACCTGTTCCAAAGGGGAAGCAATCGGTGGCAGAGCGCATGCGTCTACTGAAGGCCGACAGAGAGCAACGGCTTAAGAGAGGAAACCAAAATAAGGGTTCTATCCTCGATATGCAACTTGTGGAGTTCGAAGGCACGAAGGTAGTTAAGAAGCCCTACCTGGATGACTTCCCTTTCCCGTACTATTTGGTGGTGAAGGATCTTCAGACACTACCACAGGTAGTTGCAGATGCGATGAGGCAATGGTTCGAAATGATAAACGCAACGCACTAACATGAGACAATAAGATGACTAGTAATGCACTTGAACAATCCTTCTTCCTGTGTTTTTGATGTGCTGTATAACATGCATGTTGAGCTTCATCAAAATGTTTCTTTTGTTGCCTTACAGATAGGATTTGATGGAAGTACGTGGCGTTGACTTCGATAAGCTGCTCAATGACGATGCTCCTGGAGCCGCGATCGAAGCGGTCCTTCGCGCAGGGTCGAGTTGTGGCCTGCAAGCATCTGAGTTTGGGTTGGCAAGGACAATCATCCAGAGAGTATTTGAGCTAAAGCGCCAAAATGGTAAATGCAGCGTGTTTCTTTCGTACACTTCCAACCTGGTCTCGTGCGGCCTTCGAGAAACGTTAGCGTTTCTAGCGAAGCACAAACTCGTGGATATGTTCGTCTCAACAGGAGGCGGTGTTGAAGAAGATGTGATCAAGTGTCTAGGACAGACACTGATTGGTGACTTTGCGCTACGAGGCTCCGAGCTCCGCAAGCAAGGATTGAACAGGATTGGGAACCTTTTAGTGCCCAACGACAACTATTGTGAGTTTGAAAACTTTTTTGTGCCCGTGATTGAGTCGCTGCACGGCAAACAACGAGAGTCTCGGTGGAATTCGCACACAACGCCGAGTGAGATCATCGCTGCTGTTGGCGACGCGATGGAGAGCCTCCAGCTGAAGGAGGAGAGTGTCGTGTATTGGTGCGCCCGTAACAACATCCCACTGTACTGCCCCGCACTAACGGATGGTTCTATGGGTGACATGATCTACTTCTACAATTTTTCAAAGAAAGGCTTCTTGGTGGACCCCATTCCGGATGCAGCCAGCCTCAATACAATGATGAGCAATGCTTCTGAGGAGATTTGTGTGATATGCTTGGGGGGTGGCCTTCCAAAGCACCATATTGTACGATCTTTGAAGCACGCACCACCCTCAGCAAGGAGGAGCGTCGTGATGGTGACAACTGGACTGAACGTGGATGGCTGTGCGAGCTCATGTAGCCTTGCCGATGATGCCAGTCACGAGTACATTCACCCAGTCGATACAGTTGTGCGCGTTCACGGCGATGCTTCACTTCTGTTCCCGTTGATGCTTTAATTTGCACATCATAGATACTCTTTTCGTATCGTTCTTAATTGTACTGCTGCACAACACTTCTATTGTTGATGATGTCAGAAAAATGAAAGGTACGTCAGTAATTCTTGCGGTTGCGCTAGCCCTGATCTGTGCTGCCAATGCTCTTGAGTACCCAGCAAAAGAGCAATACGTGCTGCAACGCAGCTTTGATGGAACGTTGTGGGAAGATCGTGCGACGCTGATTGTTTCTCGAACAGAGGCAGGCTCGCCCGCTCGCCTTAAGGTGACTCCCAGTACTTCTAGCGCCGTGTCCCTTGACGCAATCCTCCCCGCAACTCTGCTTATGTACCGCGCGGTCAAGTCAGACAACGTCGTCGCAGCGTCACTTGTGACCACTCCTTGTGCTCTGCTACGTGGATTCGAGGCGATATCTTCAACTTCTATTAACCTCCCAGAGGTCATCGGCGTTGTCGTCACTGAAGGAGTGCACATCAGTGGCCTGCAGTTGTCACCGTCGTCCAACACCCATCACAATTCTATGAAAGCATCGGATTGCGACAACAGCGTGCTGTCACTGTTCCGCAACATTGATGCCGTTCTCTCTGTCACACTGATCAAGCCAATAGTGCCACGCTCCGTGTCCAACTTTGACGACGCACCCATGGCAACAGGGGCGCAACCCACCCCAGTGAAGAAGGCGCCAGAGGGTGCGACGGGCGACCAGAAGCCTCCCCAGGAGGAAGACAACCGATCGTTCTTTGAGAAGTACTGGTGGTACATCGTGCTGTTCGGTCTCTACACAGTTGTGAATGGCTTTCTCAGCCCCAAAGGCCAGCCGGCGACAAAAGCTGCGAAGTAATTGCGTTATTGAAATACAAAGCAAACAGATTCTACTTTCTGATGATCTTGTGTTGCCCTATCCGCACCTCTGTCGTTGTATTGCTTGAGTGAATGGAAGATGTCTGCGGTGGATGGTGTGCTCAGTGTGACAGTCGGTGCCTCGCAGCAGGATATTCCTGAGCTTGCGGCCACACACGATATTGTAGAGCGATACGTCACATCAGTAGGTGAACAGCTTCACAACTGCAAGAGCAGAGTCACTGAACTTGTGGCGACACTATCGGCATGTACTGATGCAGCCGAGATGTTGGCCAACAAGGCGAAGGAGCTGGAGGCTGTGTTCAGGAAAATAGACAAGTTGGAAGCGTCGATGGACGTTGTCTATCAACGTGTGTTACTGCTCAATAAGATGGTGAAGGCAATCGAAGCACCAACCGATGTGAAGGAGCGTGCTGCCAACTTCTTTATGTCCTTTGGATTCCGTACGAAGGCGTTAGAGGACCATGGATCCAGCAAACACGCGTGGAACAGAGTTCCCAACTACCTCATGATTGATGGCATGACGGCAAACGACTTTGTCGTTGCTATGCGGAAAGAAATTGAAATTCTTGTTGCAGATAGCGAAGCGTAATTTTAAGTTCTTCCTTCATGTGCTCACTTGGCCGGTTTTGCACATCCTCCAGAATTGGTACATTTTTTTTTGATTAAACAACAGGCGCAAATGAACTGTGCCTCCGTCCGGGAGGGGCGTTTGCCTTTATCGTTATCGCCTATCAATGCGACACCTCAACGACGAGCGGACAGCCGCACAGATGTTGAGACGCTGTGCGCTGCTCTGCGCCAAACGCAACGGAGAGAGCATGAGTTGATGGCGTGCATCCAAAGCACATTGGAGAGGATGCATGGTCGAACCCCAATGACCCCACCCCACATGGTGGTGCATGGGAACGTGGAGAATCACACAAGCAGATGTGAAGTGTTGACTGTCGACGCCAAGGCAGCGTGGTCACGGTCACGCTCACCGCCGCAGCCTGTGACAAACGAAGCACCGTTGTTCCCGATTCCCTCTCCCTCTCCACCAATCCAACCACCTTGCCGCAAGTGCTCAGAGCTGGAGGCCACAATACATCAGCTTCAACGAGACAACGTGTCTTTGCGACAAAAACAGGAGAGACTAGAATCTGCAGTAGAGGCACTTCAAGGGCGGAAGGCGGTATCATCATTGTCTCCTCACTTCGATTCTACACCCCAGCGACGCTTGAACCACTCCAACGTATTGCTACATGATAGCACTCAGAAACTCCTCGCTGAAGCCGAGCGACAACTTCAATTACAAAATGCCAGCTATGCGTCGGCTTTTTAGACATAGATGTTGAACATGATCAAGTAGACTCACTAAATGCAAACAAACAAACAAACACAAACAGACAAACAAAAGCATTGCTAAGTACAAAACGCTAACTGCAATTATGACGTCTTGGTTCGCTATTTATTTGATCAAGCAATAAATGAGGAGGTCGCTTTGTTTGACGTGCTCAAAGCCCAGCACACCGGCGACGGTGGCCAAGGTGTCCCAAGTCTTCGACATCCGACGAGCTCCCACAAGTCTTCACACCGCAAACATGCACTCCAACACACTAACAGAGAACCCAGCCACGCACAGAGCCACGCAGAACGAACTTTCGTACAGGCTTCGAAAATTGACTGAGCGTGGAGAATATGAAAAGGCAGCGGAGGCTGAAGTGGAGGCCGCCACTCGCGATAAAGAAGGGAGGGGCGGCAATGCAACTGCAGAATACCGTAACATCATGATCGTCATGGTGATGGGGTACCTGACGGCACACTCAGTCGTTTACCGGTGGTACTACCCTGATGATGTGAGGTTTAGCTATCAACCTGACGTTGGCTACACCGAGGACGTGGAAGAGCGTCGCGAAGTTTTGCGGCGTATGGATGAGTTGGTTGGCTTCAACGTGCTGGATGGAGTGTACGATAAGCGTCGTGATCGGTTCCGTGCAACATTACTGCCGTCTGCGTGACCCAGAAGATCTTATTCATGATGCTCGAGTGCTTCTGGATCTGAAAGTGTGAGTGCTCTCTTGATTTGCGTGTCTCGTAAGAAGGCTAAGTCACTTGATGTCGCACGAGGATGTAGTGAACGCAGCGCAGCATTGCCTTCACAACGGCAACAGGGATGCTGCAGTGTTTTTGACCAACACGCTGCAGCACTCTTTGCAGGACAACTTTTCCCACAGTGCCATCGTTGACGTGATCGCCCAAGCAACGAATTCAATTGAGTTGCTATGGGAAAACTTGACGACTGTACATTTTCTCCTAACTCTGTTGTCGTCGTTCTTCCGCCGTAAACTGCCTATGAAATTGCGGCCGCTTGACGACAAGAGTCGTGAAGGGACTTTGTTGAGGCTACTTCAAACATTAGGCCCCCGCCTCGCTGATGTACATGTACGTATTGCATCAAGCACTATTTCCCCAGGAATGGTCAAGCGTATGCGTGGGTGCCTTGGTGATGCGCTGTCGATGTTATTGCTTCAGGCAACCCACAACATCGTGACTGCTGCCTCGACGTTTTGCCAGCAATACAGCAACGATGCGCTGCACTTGGATTTGCTAACGTCAGCAATGGGCATCCTTTCTGACCTGTCGCTACAGCTAGGCCCAATCTGCCGAAGCGCTAACCGATTGGCCCTGCAGAAGAAGATGGACGTGCTGCTCGAATTTCCCCAGTCTGTTATGCACGCCTCTTGTACATTGACGATGTGCGTTGAGTTTTTGTCAAACTACTCGACTCTTACCCCACAAGAACAATGCCCTGCGTTCTACGATGGGCTAGCAAGAAGCCAACTGCTGGCTGGGACTTTGAGTGCTGTGGCGTCTGGCAGTGAAGATGCGTCCCAAGCCATCGCACTTGTCCTTGCCAGTCTGATGTCCCTTGAGGACGAAGCATCAGCTGACGTGACGAGGCAATCGATGGATGCAGCGCTGCGCAACGGCGGGAGCCGCATCGTCAGTACCGTATTCAATGGAGTCCTTGAGGGGCCCATCAGTGACGTGTTGCTGCGATCGGAGCTCCATGACCTTTGCCGCTGGCTGGAGGAGTACTTCTTGTCCCTCGCACGGCAAAGCTCAACGAACGACAGAGAGATGTTGGAGAGGAGTCTGATGCTTCTTGTTGGCGGGCTGCGCCCACAAACACTTCCAACGATCGAAGATGATGACGATGAGGACGACATGGCGTTTGTTGTGGCTGAGATCAACGACATGAATCAAAGAAAAGCTGCATCCGTTGGGCGCCTAGGAGACTTTTTAACTTGGTGCACCTCAACGATGATTTCTTGTGGCGCCGCTGCAGCTCCATGCGACTACGATGCGTTGCTTGACTCGTGGCTCGCAACGGACGCTGATCAATGGGACTACGATGGACCTGAGTCGTTCGAAGGACTGTCCCGCACGGCCACCGTATTGGAGCGCCTTTTGGTGTTGCACCCGTTGACCTGCCAACAGGACAGTCTGTCGGGCAATTTGCTATTCTGGGGATCGTGCCACAAACACGATCTGCTTCGTGGCATTCTCGCGGAAGAGATCTTGTTCGAGGACATATTTGGGTCTGGTGTTGCTTGGTATGTTGGCCAAGTATACCGCAACGACGCCTCGCTTGGCGAAGATGTGTGGCGCCAACTGTGGAGCCTTTCTTGCCGGCGTGGCTTTGCCTCGACGGCGTTGCATCTCCTTCGAATTCTTAAGTGCACACCATCGGTTACGTTCCGAGGTGAGTTTATGTCTGAGTTTATGGCCCTGCTGCAGACGTTCTCTGTTGCGCCACTGGTGCTAAGAAGAGTGCTTATGTGTGTTCACGAGCTGCAAGCGCTGAAACAAGCTGAGGCACCGATGCCCATCTTGCAGATATGGTCGAGCTCTGGTTATGGAGCCACTGATGTGAAAGTTTGTGTGCTCATTTGCAGGTGGGCATCGTGCACCTTCGTGCCGCATGCTGCCATTGATACGTGCTGGACTTTGTTGGAGGAGATGATATGTGAGCCGTCTGATCCGTTAAGTCTTTTTGACGATGATCGGTTGTGGAGTCAGCTGTCAGTTTTGTGCTCTTCATTCTCGGCTGAATCTGCTGAGCATACCGATGCCGCTGCGAGCAAACTAGGCGCGCTATTGCAGCGTGGGCTACTTGGTAGCTATCGTGATAGGCTACTGGGAGTTGCGAATGCCTTTTGCCGCAGTGTGAACGTTCGACGGTCGCTGGCGCATGCGGCCATTGGAAGTTTGTGTCGTGATGCCGTGACCGCTATGACGTCTGAAGACCCTCTTCCCCTGCAGGAAATGATACAGGCTTGCTCCTGTGCAGTGTTGTTCGAGAACTCAGTGGACTGGTTTGTGGAGTTTACCTCATGGTTGTTGCAAACTCACCAGTTTGTATCGCTGTTCAGCGGGGCAGCACTGCAGCTTGTACTTGGTCTTGTTGAGGGTGCTCATGAGGTTGCCAAGGTCTCTCAATGCAGCCAGCTCGCTCCATGGGTGCGAGTATGCGATACGGTCGTACGCTACACCACATGCACCCTTGGCGGCACAGACGGGCCAGACGACGAGCAAGATCAGCTGCGCCATCGCTGTCTCCGTGCAGCTTCGGTGTTCATGTTTGATGTGTCCTCCCGACGGTGTCCAGAGATGATGTCCACTGAGCACGATCCTACGAAGTCCTTTCTTGAGGGTGCTGAGGACCATCATGACATGCTTTACCGTTTGCGTACATTATGGCATTAGCGTGTAATATAAACCAATATACTAACAGTGCATCTGTGATCGTGATCGTGATTGTCGCTGCCATGTGAATCAAATCTTTGCGTGAATATCGATGCTCCCGCCTTTGTTGATTTTGAAGGACAGGGACCAGAGCGTCATGGTTCGCACTTACCTCGTTAAACGCACCTCGGCACTTGAGAACCGAGGGTTAGAGGCGTCAATGCCACCTCCTAGCTGCTGCCAATCGATGGTTCAATTTGAGGAGAAAATGTACATTTTCGGCGGTGCAGTGTTAGGAGTGGCGTTCAACACTGTGCACAGTTTCGATACCAAAACTGAGCAGTGGGTGCTGCACGACACCAAGAACAGTGAGATTGCCTGCCGCAGAATGAGTCACTCTACTGTCGTGTTCGAGGAGAGCATGGTTGTGTTTGGGGGCATGGACTTGAATGTTGTGCATGGTGATTTGTTGTCCCTAAACCTCCGCAACTTCGAGTGGAGTGTGCTGCCTTCCTTGGGTCATCAACACCCTGGTGTGCGCCGCTCTCATGCCGCCGCAGTCCACGGCCGCAAGATGTACATTAGCATGGGCTTGCCTAGCCACAGACCGCCAGACTTGTGGTCGTACGATTTTGACAGTAAACACTGGGCAGCAGTGCGTTGCAATCAACTTTTTGGGATGCCACCCGTCTCCTTACATGGCCACTCGATGTGCGTGAGTGAAAATTCACTTTATTTATTTGGCGGTTGCGTCACGGCTCCTACAGGCGCTTCTTCGTACTCGAACCGATTATACGAGTACAACATTGCCACCAACATGTGGACCTCTGTGCGGGTAGCGGAGTATCCAATGCCGTCTCCACGATATGCACACGTGATGGCGATTAGTGAGGGCCGCATCGTTGTTCACGGCGGTGACAGCGAAGATTGCGCGAAGTACTATGATGACCTGTGGTTCATCGATATTCGCAACACCGGGGGAGGAGGGGTGCTGGCGTGGCAGAGGCACCGCGATGGAGGCACTCGCCGCCCGTGCGCGAGAAGTGGACATTGCTGCGCAGTGCTTGGTGATGCTCTTTACATTTTTGGTGGCGAGTCACCCGGTGAGGCATTTTCGATGGTTCACTACTCCAACCAACTTTACCGCATTCCTCTCACACTCTCCACGAGACTCCCATTGACAGATTTATGTGGACGGTGGCTTGCCAGGGCGGTAGATGTTGATGACATCTGCATCCCCCCAGCAGCTGCCAGCGTACTAAAGCGATATCGCTGCATTGAAGTGGCAGAAAAGCTGATGACGTTCCACCACGATTGATTGCTGTGCTATCGATCTCAACACAAACAATAACTTCTGTTGCCAATTGTTTGCTGATTGCTTGATCAAATAACTTTGAATTGTTGATATTTGCCAGCTTCAGCGGCTCAGAACAAAGGTACACTATTCTGCTATGACGACAGACTCCAGCGGCCACGCGCACCCGCCGGCGGAACCCTTGCAAACGGACTCATCGCCAGTGTCGCGCGTTCGTCAAAGGCGATACCTAGAAGAATCGACTTCAATGGACAGTGGCGTGTTGAGCCCTACCGTCCCCAACACAAAGAGCACGCCACGACGAAGCCGTGATGAATCAACAACAACCCGATCAAGGTCCACCTCTATCTCGCAGAACCCTGATCGTACCCGCTCCACCGAACGAGTGCGGTCAGGAAGTCGACGACAAGGTGCAGGTATTGTTCGCGAGTTGTTTCGGATTCAAACTCAACTATCAAACATTGGTGTCGATGAGCAAATAGGACGCGAGGATGTTGCGTCACAAGAAGCCATCAGTTTTGCACGAATATTCAGCTTCTCTCTGCTAACACGAACAATCTCCTCTGAGACCCAGCGCAGAATGATGCTCACGCGCGAAGAAGACGCTGCGTGGCAGCTTACGAAGAAGTTGGTCACGTCAGCAATTAAATCAATGCACATTGATCAGCTGCGCGAGAAGGAGTCTGTAGCGGTTACAGAGGTGATGACTGGAGATAATCGACTGTACGACAGAATGTTGCGTAAACGCCAACAAATGGGGTTGCAAACTGACGTGGCGAAAACAATTGAAGCTGAGTCCCAAAAACTTCAAAAGGCTGCACTTCTTGGAAAACAAGCATCTGAGCAAGACGTGCAGAATATGAGAACAGAAGTCGAATTACTGAAAGAAGAACTGACGGCGCTGCACTACGAGAGTGATTCCTCGCCTACACGGGGCAAGGGCCGAAAAACGAAAGAGCTGGATCGGAAGAGGAAGCAGGAACGCCTTGAAAAGCTACTCGAGATGATTGAAGCCCACGAGCAGCGTGAAGAGGTAGAGAGAAAGCGTGTAGAACGCACCGCCAACTTGAAGGGTGTGGATAAAGATGTACTCAGTGGTAAGAAGACAGTGGTGGCCTCAAAAATGGAGAAGGAGCTTGAACGGCAGAGAAGAGAGCATGAAGACGAGATCGAGATTGCACTGCGTCGAGCGCTTCAGAACGAGAAGAAAGAACCTAGCGGGGCAAAGACGGCGAGGAATCTCAACTCCACTGTGACGAAGCTGCCCTCCATCTCCAAGTCCGAGCCACCAAGTGTTGCAGAGAAGCCCATCCGGACACGTGCGCGTGCAGGATCCTCTGTGTCAGCAAGCCCATGAAGTTTCTGGGATGACGTGTACAAAATTATGAGCTCGATCGATCAACTTACAACAGTGCCAACTAACACTTCCTGTGATTTTCTGCCACATTATGCTCACACATCAATTTTTTTCTTCTTACTGTGTCAATTTTCATCTTACTGTGTGTAAGGGTATCATCTTACTGTGTGTAAGGGTATGCCCCCAAAGAAGCCCGCACCAAAGGGGAGTGGAGCATCCCCACAAAGCCCCCGTGTTACCGCAGCGAAGACCAAAGCAGCTCCGTCCCCACCGAAAGACACACCAGCCAAGAAACCAGCAGCGAAATCATCTGGCAGTGAGAACAAAGGTTTGCTTTTTGCCGCTTTTGAAGGTCTGGTCCAGATACATCCAAACGAGGCGAATGCTCGTAATGCGTTGATTGAAGATGAGGAGGCTGCGTTTGACGACATTATGTTCGATGAGATGGATTCACACCTGACGATTTCTGAAGGCGAGGCGAGGGTGCTGGTAGCAGAGGAGGAAGACGGCATCTTTGGTGAGTTAGCGTTCGAAGAATCCACGCAGCGGCAACAGCTTATCGCCGCGATGCTTGCAAAGAAGTCGGCGGTAGGCCGCAGATCTTCAATCGTCGATCCGGGCTTAGGGCCTCGTATTGCTAGGAAAAAGTCAAGATTAGACTCGGAATTAGAGGCGGAGGAAGCTCGACTCACAAAGGGATCGACAAGCACTGCCGATCCAAAAGCGGCTCAAAAAGCAGATCGCGAGAAGTGGTTGTTACAAACATCCGAAGTGCGTGATCAGATCGAAGAGACGCGTGGAGCGCAAGAAGTTTTCCAGCTTAAGAACAATGGTAAGAAGTTCGAGTCGAAGCAAATCGCCGATGAGCGGAAGGCACTTGAGGCTAAGCTGCAGCTGCTCCAAAAGCGCCTCAAAAAGTTAGAGGATCTTGAATCCAACTATCAAGAGCGTGAGGCAGTGGAAAGAATGCGTGTGAGACGTTGTAGCAACCTCAAAGGGGTAGATATCGCTGTCATCACGGGTGAGCGCTCTGTTCTGCAGAAATCTAACGAAATGGACATCCGCAGGAAACACGAAGAACAGAATGAACTCTTAGACGAGAACATGTTCCGTCAAATGGTGGTGCAATCTGATCGCGAAGCGTTCAGCGGCCTCAATGACCATGAGCAAGCAGTTAGGCGACGAGCTTCTGAGCTTCGTGGGCTGCATGGACCGAGCCCGAAAGCTCCTCAGCCACCACCGAAAGTGAATAGGAGGCTTAGTTTAGCAAAGAATGACGATAATGAACAGTTGGTCCTCCCGCCGATTCCCTCGGCAAGAAGATCGACCGAAAAGAAGCATGTGGAAAAGTTGACCCCCCGTCGAGCATCGACCGATGACGTTCCTCACATTCCGGCACTTAAATCACCGAATGCTCATGTGATGGCATCCAGAGCTAGTGAGCAGGATCCCCAAAGTGACCACGGCGACACGGTGCTCAGCGGGAGCGGAGGTCCTAGTGATGAGGTCAACCAAGGGGAGTTCAGTGACAACATAGACGACATGGAGATCATGTGCTAAGGAAGTTACATGTTGCAATTGTATGTACATCATCGTTTTGAGTACGTTGCCTCAATTCTCGTTAGTACCATTCAACTGTTCATTCGCAAACCTCTTCACTGTCTTTGTTGATTAGGCAAAAGTATCAGATGGGTCAGAAACACTCGACACACGTCAATGAAGGCGCTGCACCGCAAGAGTCCCATGTTACAGTGGAACCACATCCAATCCAAGCCGCTCCTTTAGGAACGCTAGACGTAGAAACAGACGGCGCTGCTCTGTGTGATACATCCCCTAAACTATTCGAAGAAGTCCAGCGCGTTGCCGACAGCATTTTACGATCCCAATATTGGAAGTTATTATTCACAACACGAGGGGGTCGCTCGTTTCCGCGGATGGTGCGCCAAATATGTAACGGAGGGCCATCCGTTGTCGTCCTTGAGCTGCTCTCCTCTACACATCGTCGGCTTATCATCACCACAGTCAATCGTGCTTCTTGGAAGATGGCAGCGGAGCGGAAAGGAGCAAAAGATTTTAGTGAGCCTGCATCATTGAAGAAAACGTCCACCGGCTTCTTTGGAGATTCTCATTGCCTTCTGCACGTGATGGACCCAGTGTCTGGTGTGTCTACTGAGTTCGCACCGAAGTACTCATCCAGTGCTTCTTCCCCCGCTCTTGCAAGCGCTAACAACTTCATGTATCTCATTGACGACGCAACCTTCGCGTCGCCTCCATCTGAGGTGGGCATTGGTATGGGTGGGCTGCCTGGTCGGTGGTCCTGGTTTGTCGGTGAAGATCTGGAAAAGTGTCAGATTGCTCCAAGCAGCACCTTCCGCCCAAGCAACGGCACCCTTGAAGAGTTGTTGGCAATTAGCGACTGGTCTGTTGTGCAGCTTGACGTGTTTGCGCTGGAGCCCGACTCCCATCGTCCATTGGAGGCTCGCCGCAACTTAGAGAGGCGCCACTTAGTGAAATGCTTTGCGATGGATGCAGCGGGGGTGTCTAGCACTGACGGAAGCAAGCAGAGTGTGCTCGATTCCCAAGGAGCCAGGACGGCGATGGCACTCCTTGAGCTTGGTGGAGCTCACACGTCGTACTCGGAACGCGAGGATGTTTGCGAACGAAATTTCAAGTGAAGGCAAAATGCGGAATGCTTGCGTTGTGTTTGTTGCAGTTATCGTTGCTTGGGTCATCGGGTATGCGAGTGTACTGTTGCCCCCAATATTACCTTATTCCCATTATTTTATCTTTGAAGCACCAGGGCATCTGCATCATCTTGAACATGTCTCGTGCCGTCAAGCTTCTCACGTACAACGTGTGGTTTGACGAGACATTTCTTAGGGCGCGGACACATCAAATTGCTCGTCTGCTGCGTGCTGCCGCCCCTGATGTTGTGTGCCTGCAGGAAGTCACGGCAGAGTCGTACTCGATTCTTCTCAACGAACTCGATGGATATGAGTTCTCTCCTTTGTATGAGGAGCGCTCTTACTTCGCCACGATGATAGTTGCGAAACGTTACGCAAGTCACTTTCACACCGTTCGAACGCCAAGCGAGATGGGAAGATTTCTACTTGTTGGAAGAGTCCGACTCAGCCAAGCTAGTTCCGAAGATCTCATTGTCGTCACGAGCCATTTTGAATCTTTGTCTTCGAGGCCGCTTCGGAGGAAGCAACTATCCATCGCTGCGGAGACGCTAAACAATTTCCCTGGTCGATGGATTTTATGTGGGGACTTCAATTTCTGCTCTTACCAAAACTTCCGAGGCCGCCAACCCAACAACCTTGAGAATACTGTATTGGCCGAGGTCCTGCCCCCACATAACGACGTGTGGCCGTTACTTCACCCGGCTCCCACAGTAGAGACTCCGGATCAAGGCTGGAGAGGCTATACCTTTGACAGCGCGAAGAATTTGAACATTGCGCAAGAAGAGAAGATGAGGTACGATCGCATTGTCGTCTCATCTGAGGCATCGTCAACGGGACTTTTCGTGGAGCCTACGTCAATAGCACTGTTTGGCGTCGATCCTGTTGAGCGTGACCTCCTCGAGCAGTTCCCGCCTGATGTAGAAGTTCTTCTGGAGCTTCCCGCCAGAGCGCACACTTCAGACCCCTTTTCAACACCGCCAAAAGCAACGGTGGAGGAAATGGTGGTTTTCCCCTCGGACCATTTCGGTTTGTTGACCGAAATTCGTGTTTAGTCTTGTCGATCGCGTCGTTGCTCAGAAAAAAAGTGAAAAATAAATCAAGAGTCTACTGGCGTTTTTTGTAATGTTTTTTTTGTTGCCATCGTGAGTGCGACGCTCCAATTCTTTTTGCTATTGAGACAAAGTCATGTCTAGAGCGTTGCTGAATGCGCTAGTGAGGAGAGGCGCACGAGATGCAGCTGCCGGTTGGTCTCAAGGGGATGGAGCACAGGAATTGGCTCGTCGTTGCGAGCTAATGAACTCATGTGTCGAAATCACAACATCTACAGATCTTGAGTCGACAGTTACGAAGCAGTTTTCCACATTTTCCAGAGTTGTACCTCAAATAAGCGCAGGGGGCGAGGAGCTCGCTCGTGCAGTACGATTGATGCGTCATCGGTCACTCATGGCACGAGACAGAGAACTTCTGCTATCTCAACTGTCACGCAGCTGGACGTCCGCTGATAAAGCGGCGACGTGGACACCTCTTGGCTGCGTAGAGATGCTGCATCATCTCGCCTTAGGGGAGGTGAAGCAATCATTGATGGAGAGCCTTGTGGTGCACGTACAGATGCACCATCGGGAACTGAATTTCAGTGCCGCTGCTATGGTGTTGTGGTCGTTGAGTACCCCATCAAATGTACGCCAGTACGCGGAGTCTGCTGTGTTCCGACTGTGTATTATACGAGTGACCTCAACACTACAAAAAGAAGAAGATATTTCAGACGATGGTGTCACCCTTCTTGCCGAAGTTGTTTCACGGATTCCAATGAATGTAGTTCCTCCCTCGTTATGTGAGGCATTGGGGACGGCCCTTGGCAAGAGACCCCATCTTGACGTGGCACCGCCTTCCGGTGGGTTTCGCGAGTTCATCAACGCATGGTGGATCACGCTGCAGCCAAACAAGCTGCCTCTCTCCTCCATCCGGAACGCGTTACGACTTCTGCAGTGCGATTTTCGGAGCGGACACTCTGTCGTACGATCCAAGGCGCTTAGCCAATGCGCGGTGGATATCATACAATCACGAGAGATGCTGCCCGCAGATATCGATGACATCGCGAACGCCGTGGATGGGATGGTACGGTTCGTCCCCCCACTTGTGCAAGATAGCCGGGCGATCAACACTCTCGCTTCAACTATGTCAGGTTTGCTGAAATCAGATGCTCAAGGTAAACTGCCGTTCGCAACGGCATGCAGGGTTGCAGTTGGTTTTTCATCTGTTGAGTCGTCGCACGCTGGTGCCACAGATGCTGCTCCTTGGCAGCTGGTTGAACGGGTCCTTCGCGAATCGGTGGTGTCCTTCGATGTCTTATCTCCACGTGACTTCATTGCGATGAATGAGCTGCTATGCCATGGCCGTGATGAAACGTGTCGGCAAGTGATAGACGAAATCCTGACCACTGTCTTAAAGAGACATGCCACACCATCAATCATCACCGAACTACTGCGGTGTATCTTAGTGGCGTCATGTGTGCGCGGTGTGGATGTTGTGGTAAGTCGTGTTGGGAAGTTGATAGAACACGTGTGGAATCACCGAGAACTGTTGGTGATGACGGAGTCGTTGGTCCGTCCCCTTCAACAACTGCGACTGCAAGATGCCGAGTCTGTGCCACTCTTCCTCTTTGTTCTGACACAGTGGGAGGGGAAGGTGGGTGATGGTGGCGCTGCTGATGGGTGGATGGGGTCGCTCAAAACTGCAGCAACGTTGCCAGAACGAATCAACGCAGCGGTACAAATTGCCACAGCAGTCGCCACGTGGAGAGATGCTACTCGACAGCAGCACGCCCTTCATCATTTGCTGACACAAGCTCAAACCTTACCGTGGCTAGAACCCTTCCTGCTGCACGTGCCAATGCACCGTGATGGTGTCGTACCGGCGCTCGCAGCGCTACCGCTGCCTGATTTGCTTTTGCTGACCGAGGCGGCTCACACTCTTCACGAACAGGCCCAACCACACTTGCGGAACGCTATGGTATACAACGTACACGCATCCATCGCGGAGGGCGTGAGGCAGCTTGATCGACCGATGAGTGATGCAGCTCAACATCAATGCATTGTGATGCTTCTGGTGCTGGAGCAGCTGTATCGCGACCGTAACGCCCCTCGTGGCGCCAAGGATTTGACGTGTGCAGTTCTGGACGCTTTGCATAGCAGCCCGACTGAGCTTTCCTGTCGCCAAGAAAGTCTTCTGGCTGCTCTTGAAGTTCTGCTGGTTGGCGATTTATCTCCTCGGCAAAATACTCATTTATTGGGCTAGTGATGACAGCGCAAAATAATCGATGCGTTTATCTTAATGAAACCTGCTTAACACTTCTGTCCCGCCATCTCTTCTTTTTTTGTTCTCGATGATTACTGTAGCGCACAGCAAGATGGGTAAGGATAAGGTTCACATGTCCCTCGTGGTCATCGGCCACGTCGATGCCGGCAAGTCCACTGCCACCGGTCACTTGATCTACAAGTGCGGCGGTATA
>CYKH01001596.1:1683-29582 GCA_001460835.1 Bodo saltans
AGACACGAAAATGGCACTGTGCAACGGTAATGTTTGCCAAACCGTTTTGTGAGACACGAAAATGGCACTGTGCAGCGGTATTGTTTGCCAAACCGTTTTGTGAGACACGAAAATGGCACTGTGCAACATTAATGTTTGCCAAACCGTTTTGCGAGACGTTTTCTACCCTGGAAGGGTCCGGTGTTGGCGCGGAATTTGTCTCGTCCAAGAAAACGCTTTCATTTGTTAGTAAAGTGCCCTTTCTTTCCTCCTTTGTTCTTCGTTATTTCTTTCCGCTTTTTCTCGCCCACCACAAAAGGAAGTTGAGGCAACTTTTCGCGAAGCCACCCACCCACCCAGCAGCATAATTTCTTTCTTTTTCCGTCATGAACAACAGGCATCAATTATGTATTTCATTTATATTCACAGAAGCAAAGCTTACTCCCACAAAATTGTAAAAGTCCAATCAAATGTTTGTTGGTTGATGATTGATTGTGATGCGTGATCTTTTTTTTTTCTTTGTTGTTGCAAGTCGATTATGAGGATGCGAGAGTTTGTTTTGTTTTGTGTTTTTGTTAGTGTTGTGACTTGTGCACCGATTTTTTCGATGCTTTCCCAAGACCCGCTACTCGTATTTCACGAAGTTCGAGTAGAGCTTGTTGGAACTTTTACGGATGGGTATGCGGTGCGTCTTGCTCGTAACACATCGACGTGTGATTCGTCAACAAGTTTTGTCGGAGGTGTTGCTGCCAACAATGTTCCAGGTTCGACAATAAGCAACATCGTGAGGTGGACCACCGATGACAGTCCAAATACTTGGACAGCGAGTTTTATTCCGAGGTTTGTTGTCGACAATGGAGTTGTCTGTTGGAGTGGCGACGGTGGTGTCACCTGGCAGACGGCGCTGACAGCAAACAGTGAGTACTACTTTCGTTTATGGAAAACTGCCCCAAGTGCAATTGCAGTTCCACAGACTGTGACAGCTGGTAGACTGTTTCGCGTCCTTGTTTTTCAGGCATTGCCACGATTCTCACGAGGCGTCCTTGTAATGAATGAGTCGTCTTGCTTTGGGAATTCTCCAAGGGCCACACTCAGCGAGATTGCTCGGCTTCATGGGTCAGGCTTCGAATTTCATCCTCCCAAGAGCGCGGATCAAGCTTTTTTGTGTGTTTCGTTGACACTTCGAGGACCATGGTCGATTATTCCCTTTACCATCACGGGATCCACGAACCGGAGCATCACGATTTTTGACTCCTCTGTGCGGTTTCGCAAAGCAACTGTGAGTTGCACACCTTGGATAGCTGGCGTTCGATCGTTTTGTACAATTCAGGTGAAGAACAAGACTCTTCTTTCGATTTCACCTGTCAATATCCACATTTCGCTACTCACCGATGGAGGAGGTGTTGCTGAATGCCCGCTGCCACCCCTCGAAGCAATTAACTCCACAACTCTTGGCTTCAGCTTCACTCCTCAACGAAGCGGGAACGATGGGACCATTTCTCTTGAATATCTCACCAACCCATTGCTCATTGTTCCAGACAACGACACAATCAGTCACTTTGCGAAGGTTGCCGGCGTTGTGATACAAAATTTGACTTCGGTGAGGCAAGTTGACGTTATTCCATGGTACACTGAAGACCTTTCCCTCAAGAAGTTTTTTGTGCAGCCCTCGTTTTCATTTCTTCAGCACTATCAAGCAACCAATTTGGTTTCGTACTCATCATTCAACACCTCAGGAGATTGGATTTCTCAATTCGGCATTACACAGTTCGCTGGGCGGCGAAATCTGAGCTCTTCTGACGAGTTGATTTCCTTTACCTTGAACACATCAACGCGTGAAACCATTGTTCAATCAATTTCAGTCCCACCGTCATCAGAGCAATGCCGTCTCAGGATTTACTACTACCTCCTTGCAAAAGGAGGAACCCCAGAAACTGAAACGTTCATTGGATCTGTCAAAATTTCGTCTTCATCGACGTTGTTTGGGTCTTTCAATTTATTTGCGTACCAACGCCAAGTCATTGTTGTTCAAAGCGATGGACGCAGGGCTTTTGGTGATATTTTCTCGATGGAACAAATTGCAGTTGAGATCCCGGTGGCAAGTACGTCGTCCACAAGTTTCAACTTGAATCTTACCATTGACCACAGATATGTTCAGCAACTTTACTTTGTTGGGCCTGAAATTTTGTGCGCAGTATCAAACACTGCAAAAACGAATTTGCAAGACATTCTAGCTCTGCACCGACTGTTTGACGCTGTTGGGGCAGGCAGCACCCTTCAGAAATGGAAAGCCAATGGACAGTACAATGGAGACCCTTGCACAAACCAATGGCAAGGAGTTGAATGCAGGCACATGCGGGTTGTTGCACTTCGCATGCGAAATGAGTCGCTTACCGGGGTTCTTCCTCCTTTGCGTGAGCTTACAATGCTTGAGACTGTGGACTTCTCGGGTAATAAAATTACTGGTGGATTCGCGCTCAACAATTCGCGGCTATCTAGAGTTGACATATCGTTCAACAAACTCACTTCGCTTTCGACAAACGCCGGCGTTTTTGGATTTTCAACCCACAAGTGCATTCGATACTTCAATGCAAAAAATAATCAAATAGCGCCATTTCCATCACTGCTGTTTCTCCCTCAAATTAGGCTGCTTGACTTGAGCATGAACGAAATGCGTTCAACTCTGCCAGATTTCTCTGTGGTAGCACCAAAGCTGCAAGTGCTACACCTTTCCACGAATCACCTCACTGGGAGCCTTCCAGTGGTGCCATCATCAATTGTGTCACTTGATGTGTCAGCAAATCGTTTTTCAGGATCAATTCCACAGTGGCAGTTGCCTAAAGTAAAGTTTATTGACATTTCCAAGAATGTCATAAATGGCACAATCCCTTGGATAATATCTCAAATTCCAAGCGGTGGAGCAGTTTTTCGTGCAGAGGACAATTTCTTGAGCGGGCTTGTTCCAAGGCTGTCGTTCAAGCTTACAGATGTCCGTCGTAACTTTTTCCAGTGTCCACTCATGCGACCAGAAATTGACACCAACACGTCCGAAATGAACGTGATTGTGAATTGGGGTGTCAACAACTGGTGTGATTTCAATACTGCATCTGCAGGTTTTTAGTTCTGTGATCATCATGCAATTTCTTTTGTGTCTCTTTTGCTGCTTTTGTTTTTTGCTCCAAATTTCCTTTCGCTTGTCTTGACAGTTGAAGGATGGAAGTTGAGCTTGCAAATTTAGTGCTGTCGTTGGCAACATCCGATGACGGTGGGTCCTCCAATTCACTCTCTCGTTTTGTGAAAGATGTCGTAGTTCGATCCCCAAGCTCATCATCGCTTGTGCACGCGATCACCACACATTCACAAGGATTGGCAGCTGAAGAGACTGAACTCCTTCAATCTCTTGAGCGAATCAAAGTAGGTCGCGACAAGCTCACTGCAGAACTTCAGCGAATCGAGGCATCCATCCAACAAGCTGAGAGACGGCGGCAAGAAATTTCGGAGGGGAAGCGATACTGCCGCGCCGCAATCAACACGATTGCGACGGGCAACAAGCTGGATCTTCATCGTGCTCCGACTGCGCCTGCTGGTGGGATGCTTGTATCGCATAGCGTCGAACTTCCAGAGCATCTCAGCTCCGTTCCGGTCATTAATTTTTCAACGGATATCCCGCGAGCTCCTGTTGCAAGTCTTGTAAGTCAGAAGCACGACATGGATGTCGAAGGGATTGTCGGACTTCTATCGATGCGCGACATCAATGAAAACACTCTTCAACAGGCACTCTCAAACCTCGAAATTGGTGTGCAACATACCTTTGACACCGAGATCACCGTTCAGGAAGCTGACTCTCTTGAACGTCTAGTTGATGCCTTGTTGTCTCATGTCCCACTGCCAAGACCTCCCATCCAACAAACAGAGTTGCGAATATTGTCCCACATTTTCAAGAGATGTGTGACGCATTCAGCACCTCGAGGAGCAAGGTTGATGTGTGACGAGCAACAAGAGTCGATGATTGACGTGATTGTTCGGCTCTTGACAAGTGTAAATGATGACGTGAAGTCTGAAGCACTTGATTCCTTGAGTCACGTTATCGCTTCTGAACCGAACCGTCAGCGCTTTGCGAGGGCTGGTGGGGTTGAGCCGTTGATAAGCATTGTTGGATCTTCGACGAACGAAGGTGTTCTTGAACGAGCACTGATCTTAATGTGGATGTTGCTGTCGTCAAGCGACGCTCTTCGCAGTGAGGTGAGAGAGCACGGAGGCCTTCGTGCAGCTCTTGATTTGCTCTACACGGACTCAATGCCAATTCTTGAAAACGTCGCGATGTCAATAGGATATATCACGCGAGAAGAGAATTCAAAAATTACTATTCGAGAAGGTGGCGGGCTGGAGAAAATTGTCGCTACTCTTCGTCATCCTTCCGAATCAATCCAGACAAAAATTGCTGGAGCGGTCTGGAATTGCGCATCGAACACAGAAAACCGCGTGACGTTGAGACAGCTCGGATGCATCCCTGCACTGATCGAACTTTTGCAACAACCACATGAGCATGTGCAAGAAAACGCTGCTGGCGCGTTGTGGAACCTTTCAGTTGACACTGAGAATAAAACTCAAATTCTTGACTATGGCGGTATCTCAGCGCTCATCAAGATGCTTCAAGGAACAAAGAGTTCTAGCGTGATAGAAAACGTCACCGGGACACTATGGAATTGCTCTGCCATGCTGGAGAACCGAGCAGCGATTAGAAAATGTGGAGGAATAGTTCCCCTGGTCTCATTTCTGCGAAGCGGGAATGACAAAACTCAAGATAACTGTGCCGGAGCACTGCGTAATTGCGCGATCAATGATCAAAACAAAACTGCGATTCGTGAAGCAGGAGGAGTGGAGCTCGTTTTTGAATTATTGCCAGTTGTGCAGCAATCAACCCAAGACAAGTTGGTTGCCATGCTATGGATACTAACGGCAGCGACTGAAGTCAAGAATTCGGTGCGCCTTTGTGGTGGTTTATCGCAGCTCGTCCAGCTTCTTGAAGACGCACAACTCCCAACACAAGAGAAAGTGATAGGCGTACTGCGCAACTGTGCAACGGAGCCAGCAAACAGATTGCCTCTGATTGAGTTGAAGGTTGTTGCTCAGCTCGTTAACTCGATAGAGGTGAATTTTGATCGAATCAGTGCAACGGCGAAGGAAGCTGCTGCTTCAGCAGTTTGGTATTTGTGCAGAGACGACAAGCTCACTGCGCGACGTGAGGGGGGTCTCCGCTTGATGTGTCGCCTGTTGTTTGACAGTAGTACGGCGGTTGTTGAGCATGCTGCCGGAGCATTGTCATCTCTTACAATTACTGTCCAAGAGAATCGAGATGCAGTCCGAGAGGAGGGCGGTCTCCACAAGCTGCTGGAGCTCGTTGTAGGTAATTTTGAGGTGTGCTCGGCGCCCCCAGGACAGCAGGCTGCTGGGCAGCCTTCGTCATTTGCATACGCACTCCTAAATTGCCTTCTGTCGATTCGCAATGCAACAAGCTCCAACGATGCCAACATGAAAATCGCTGCTACTTTCCCTGAGCTTTCACATGCTTTGACTGTGATAGTCGGCAAAGGTGCTGATGAGTTTGCGAAAGAAGCGGCACTATGCATCAAAAATCTTTCCCTCGATCGGCAGTTTATTGACGATTTTTCAGCTCGAGGAGGCACGGGTGCGCTAACATCACTTTCAGAGAGAGGTTCTACAGACGCAGTGAGGAAAGCAGCTGCAATGGCTCTTCAATCTGTTACGCGGTACAGCGGCGCACGACGTTGATGTCAAAAACAACAAACAAAACACAACATTAGATCTTGTACGTGCGAAAGCGTTGATTCACACAGATTCCATGCTTTTTTTCTTTTGAAATGTGGACGACAATGATCTGAGCTATCACTCATGTTTCTTATCTTTGAGCGACTTATGCACTATCTTTTGCTGAACAGCGGCCACGATGCTCTGCCGTCGCCGGAAAAAGACTACGTCAGATTATCGATCACTGATGACGATGGCACAGTAACCTCAGTCTTTGCTGTCCACAAGAAGATTGCGCGACATTGCAAGCTACTCGACTCAATCCTCGATGAACTTGATTTGCTTGATGATGACAATGGATCATGCGGAGTGGAGGGGTCTGCAAGCGTACCAGATGTTGATCCCGACGCGTGCGTTGCTGTTTTCGACTACCTCAACCTCATTACAACGAGGATACCAACCATCATACCTCGACCTCTCCGTGTTCCTCTTCGTGAGGTGGTTCAGCCGTGGGAGAATGAATTCTTGCAGCGCTGCATCGAAAACCGTGACACGAGGCGACACGACAAGCTACTAGAAATCTTAAAAGTGAGTGACTTTCTGATCGTCGACCCACTGCGCGACTTGTGCTGCGCATTTGTGGCCTCAATATTGCTTGATTGTAGTGGCGAGGCAGAGGTTCTAAACCTTCTTGGCCTCCCCAGAGCTCCAACGGCAGAAGAGATGGAACCATTGTTCGATCAGTTTCCTTTTTTGCAGTGAACGTCAAATGATTGATACCCCTTTTTGGTTAGCAACAACCCTGCAAGTCTTTGCATAACCTGCTCTCACGTTTTTTCCCCCTCAAACAGAATACGTAGGAAATGTCTGATAGTGATAGTGATGGACCACCACCACCACCCCGGCAAGGAACCGGGCTGTACCGGAGAATGACGCTTTCCAGTTCTATGTCGAACCTACAGGCTCCTAAAATGGGATTTAGCCCAACAAGTTTGAACGCGAGCCCAATGTCTCATCAGCACTCGTTCCAATGGGAGGCGTGCCAATCATTCCGCCTTTATGCAACTCAAGGTAGAAGCATGATGGCCTCGCGCCGCGGTACTAGTCACTTTGACATGGAACAGTCCATCAACGCAGGAAATGAACTGAACTCGGCGTTCGCCGCACTAAAGGAATACATCAGTGTCAACGGCACTGTCACTGTGAGCGCCTCTTCGCAGCTGCCTATCAACATCAGGAAGGGGAGGCTGATTGGCGCTGGAGGATTTGCACAAGTGTATTCGGGCATCAACACTCAAACAGGAGAGCTTGTGGCAATAAAAGAGATCAAGATTTCTGACACAAGCAACCGAAAGGAACTGGAGGCTGTTGAGCAGGAGTTTACTTTGCTGCGACAACTTCGGCATCCAAATGTCGTCCAATACATCATGTTTGAGCAAAGTGTTTCGCAAAAAATGTGCCGCATCGTGATGGAGTTTATGGCAGGTGGTTCTGCACAGCAGCTTCTGCAGAAATTCGGTCCGCTGACTGAGGCGATAATTAAGAAGTTTTCTGTCGATATGCTCCATGCACTTTCCTTCATCCACAAGGAGGGCATTATTCATCGCGACATCAAGCCTGCCAACATCCTAGTAAGTGCTCATGGACAAGTAAAATTAGCTGATTTCGGTTGCAGTAAGCGCATTACGGAACTGACAACCACTGGATGCATTATCGGCACACCAGTTTATATGGCCCCAGAGTTCATCAGAGGCGAGACAACTCCAAAATGCGACATTTGGGCCACGGGATGCACGTTGTTTGAGCTTGCGACAGGACTTACGCCATGGCATCATGCTCGCGTCCGTGACAACATTCCATTGATGTTTTACATCACGACCTCATCGGAAACACCAATGGTTCTGCCACGAGACGACGATCGAATGTTCTCAGATGGTTTCATTGACTTCTTAGATAAATGTTTCGAGCGACACGCAACCAAGAGACCTTCAGCAGAGGAGTTGCTTCAACATCCATGGATTACCGATGCATCGATGATCGAATCGATGCAGCGGGAGATTGAAGAGGTATCACTTCCGCAATCGGTGGAGTTGTGCCACACCCTATCGACTGAGCCGCTTATTGATGCTGATGTCACCAGTAACTCGTCAACGCCGAGGCTGTTGGATATTGGCAGAGAGCCTTCGTACTCTTACCACTCGTCGAGTCCAGGACGGAAAGACGAGGGATCTCCCCATCTTGCCCTTGGCTTGGATTCTTCATTGTCTGGTTCAGTCACTGCCCCAGGCCCAATGGGACTTGTGGCTGCTGCTCCACCTGGTCCGGGTGCAGCAGGCAACCAATACCTGCTCCTCAACCAAGAAAAAGGCCACCTTGAGTTCGCTTCTTGCGACGATGACAGAAACTCAACTGAATTCCCTCAATTCACTTTTGACGAGCCTCCGTCTGAAAAGCAATCGCCAAAGTCAGGGGCTCGCTCCCTTGTACGCCGCAGTGTCTCGTTCCTCAGCAATGATCTTGCAGAAAGCCCGGGCTCAGGAAACTTATCGACACCTCACGTTGCTTTAGACGGCCCTGTTCGTATGAGCTTTTCTTTTCATGCAGGTGGTGAAACTGTTAGTGTTGGCCTCGATATCCAGCCTGAAGATGTCACCTGTCGGATGGTGGACAGAAAGCCAAGCTTTGTGGTAGCCATGAATGAGCACATCCGCGGCCAGCTGGCTAATGCGATGACAGAGTTCAGCCACAAGATATCTACTGCGAGTGAGGAAACAGATGATGATTAGAAGTATATGCATCTTACAAGCCCATCTTTGTATTGTATGTGAGTTTCTAAGTTTACCTGTGCTGCCAAGATTTTTTTCGTGGTCTTTGTTGTCCAGATCAAGCAACGGTAAATGCGTCAACTGTAGGATGAGTGAGCAACAGGATCAGGTTCGTGCAACAGAGTTGGCAGGCTACTTCAAGAGTCTTCGACTCGATCGGGATGTTCACGACGCGGAGGCTTCAACTTCTCGGGCTGATGCCAGTATCACGGACGAACATTTTAGAAAAATCACGACTCAGGCGAATCACACTTCACCAGCGAGTGCTGGAGACGCCCACAGGCCGCAGAGAGCGGTGCAAATGTCGTCGTTTTACCTGCTACCACTTCTAAAACCTGAGCATAGAGACAAGAATACTCTCGTCTTAGACCTAGATGAAACGCTTGTTCACAGCAGCTCCTCTCGTGCAAGCCACAATCCTGACAGTGGCCACGACATAAAGCTGCCACTTATCCTCGATGACGGGCAACGATGCGAAGTATTTGTGAAGCTCCGCCCATTTGTGCACGATTTTCTGAGATCTGTCGGAGAGATGTTTGAGGTTGTCGTGTTCACAGCGAGCGTCTCGAAGTATGCGTCGCCACTTATTTCTGTTCTAGACCCTGAGGGAAAATACTGCCATCATCGATTATATCGAGAGCACTGTACTGAAACACCAGGCACCACAAACAGCATCAATTATGTCAAAGATCTCACTCTGCTTGGAAGGTCTCTGAATAAAGTGATCATCATTGATAACAGTCCAATAGCTTACCTTTTCCAACCTCGAAATGCAATTCCATGCACATCATGGCACGGGGATACGGATGACAACGAACTCCCTCAATTCCTTCCGCTTTTGCAACTTTTGTCTGTTGTTGACGACGTGTATCCGATCTTGGATGCATATCATGGACTACTCTTAAAGAGCCAACATGTGAAACCAACAAGTGAATGATGTGTACCAAAGTTTTCAGTGTCAAGACTATTCTGAGAAACGCAAAATCTGTTACAGTGTGTCAGCTTTATCATATTTGATCTGTTTACCCAAGCATCATACATTAGGCTATGACCATTCAGTTCGTCCTTCTCGTCAATAAGCAAGGCCAAACGCGCCTCGCTCAGTACCTCAATTTTATGAGCATCACTGAGAGAACAGCACTCGAGGGTGAAGTAGTAAGGAAGTGTTTGCAACGGCGTGAGTCGGACAGCAGCTTCATCGAACATTTATCGTACAAACTCGTTTACCGGCGATATGCATCGCTTTTCTTTATCGTAGGAGTTGACGGCGAAGAGAATGAGCTCTCTGTACTAGAATTCATTCATTGCGTTGTCGAAACATTCGACAAGTACTTCGAAAACGTGTGTGAGCTTGATGTGATGTTCAATGTTGAGAAAGCTCACTTTATTCTAGAAGAAATGATGTCACAAGGAAACGTGTCGGAGACAAACAAAATGAATGTTCTTCAGACACTAGTTTTGATGGATAAAGATGGGAAGAAGTAGGATGTGTGATGCGTTCCATTGCTCGAGTATTTTCCGCTTCCCCCCTTGACACAAAATTGTTGCTGTATTGTATTTGAATGTTTTCTGGTTTCATCCTCAAGTTGATACCAATGACTCAAATCGGCGTAAGAACTGTTCAAACACCGGCTAAGACCAGCGGTGAGCACTTCGAGGTCATTGAGGAGAATCCATTTCGAAGCGTGATGCTCAGAGTCACTGGTATTTGGTGCCGTTTCTCTGATTTTGCACGGACGCCAGGCATTCTTTGCATGGCTACCCTGTGGTGGGGGATGTATCCGAGATTTGCTCGATTTCGCCACAATAACATCCGACGGTATCGCAGAAAACAAGTTGAATACCGTGAAGGACTCTTTCACACAAAAAACATCACTAAGATTCGTGATCCGAACGAAGTTCGGCCAGGCTGGAAGGGATGGGCTGGATTTTTCGTGCTTGCTCGCGGATTTCAAGATGCGACAGAAATGCCAGAGATGCAATCTTTCCCAACGTAGTTCAGCAGTTCCCTTGTTTCAACATCAAAAGAAAATTATCAATTGGATTCCGTGATGTCCTCACAGTATTATTGAAATCAAAATTGAGTCCTTTGCGTTTCAAAAGTTATGGAGAAACCAGAATTGTATGTTGTTGCTTCGGGATGTCCTAAGTTCAGCACAATTGATGGGCGACACAGTTGTTATGTCGTTCCCCCTCATCCGTTGGTACCAGTACCGTTGTACAGCGAAGTGTCGCCCATCCAATCGATCACGCATTCAATTGGTGAGAACCCTTGTCGAATCCCTCAGTTGTTTCGTGGGATGAAAGTCATTGCCATTGCTCGAGGCGTCGTTGAAGTCACTGATTCAGTACTAGGACGAAATACGTTTTGTGCACCAGCAGCGTTCTTGGTGGACTCTTCAACTGGTGTCTTGCTGCAAATTGATCAAAGCGCTGATGCGATTGTTGTTCAAATTGAGATAGCTGTCACCTCGTCTTCCTCATCCCCAAAGCTGTTGGTTCCAGTCGTTGGCGGAACGAGCGAGTGCAGCCAATTTCACTGGCCAGGGTTGCCGCTGGTGGTTGATGTACTAACTTTGAACCCTCAGACGTCAGTTACTCTCCCTGGTAATTTGGACGGCGTGGTTGAGTGCACTGTCTTTGCAGATGGTTTCGGAAGAGTAGGCGCTGGGGTCACTGAGGAATACTTCTCCCCTGGGTCCGTTGCGTACCGGAACATTCATCCCCAATCTCCTTGTCTCACTGTTCAAAGCAAGGAGCTAGTTTTTGGTGCGCGTGTAACTTTCGGAAATATTGAAGCTGGAGCGAGACAAGTATCGACTGTTCCAGTGACGGAGAAGCTTGATTACAACAAAGGGCTATTCTTCAAGCCAATTTCGCGAGTCGATGTGTAGAGTTTTCAAATTTGAAAACTAGAACGAAGAATAACGTTAACGGTTGGCGCTCACAGTGATTGAACCACCTTTTTCTTTTTTTTGGAGTTTAGGAAAATCATTAAATGCCAGAGCAGGCGGCGAAGCCGGCGGCGGATGTTGCGCAGTCAATGCACGAGTTTTGGAGTACCCAGCCAGTGCCACAAGGCGAGAAAGAAGCCCAAGAGGGCCCACTCGAGAAGAAGACAGTCGATGATGTTCCTAAGTCGCCTTACCCTATTGCATCAGTGCTGGAGTGGTGGGTCCCAGATGTCCTTGAATCAGAAGACGACTTGCGTCAAATTTACGAACTCCTTCGTGACAACTACGTCGAGGATGACGACTCGATGTTCCGATTCAACTACTCGCATGCTTTCCTGAAGTGGGCGTTAACTCCCCCCGGCTATGTGAAGGAATGGCACGTTGCTGTGCGAAGGAAGAATGACAAGAGTGTCGTGGCGTTCATCTCTGGCATTCCTATCGACATCGCCGTGAAGCCGTCAGCCGGTGGCGACGCTGAGGTAAGGAAGATGTGTGAAATCAATTTCCTGTGCATTCATAAGCGTCTTCGTGAGAAGAAACTGGCACCAATTCTGATCAAAGAAGTGACCCGCAGAGTGAACGTCCTTGATATTTGGCAAGCGGTGTACACGGCTGGAATTGTACTTCCAACTCCGTTTACGTCTGCGCAGTACTTCCACCGCTCACTCAACCCAGAAAAGCTAGTAGCCATTCGCTTCTCGAGGATTCCTCCTCAGTATGAAAAGTTTCAAAATCCGATGCAGATGATGAAGCGCAATTACGCCGTTCCAAATGCCCCTGCTGTCCGAGGTTTCCGCGAGATGGAGGCAGGCGACGTCCCCGCGGTCAAATCCATTCTGAATGCATCATTAGCGAAATTCAGCGTTGCACCTACTTTTACCGAAGAGGAGGTCCACCATTGGCTTTTGCCACGCGAGGGCGTTGTGTTCAGTTTCGTTGTTGCAGACTCAAATAACGTCGCTACCGATTTCGTAAGCTTCTACAGCCTCCCCTCCACTGTGATCGGCAACAGCAAGTACAATGAACTGAACGCTGCGTACACGTACTACTACTCCGCCAACACAGTGCCCATTAAAGTTCTCATGGGAGATGTGCTGTCTGCAGCAAAGGCGAAGGGATTTGACGTGGTCAACACGCTAGATATTCTTGACAATAAAGAGTTTCTGCAAGACCTCAAATTCGGCCCCGGTGATGGCAACCTTCACTACTACTTCTACAATTGGGGCTATCCCATTGTGCAGCCGAAGTCTGTGGGTTTAGTGATGCTGTAGGAATGCTTATTCGAATTAGTAATTTACTCCATCTAAGATGTATTCGTTGTTGACATGGCAGTGATGATCAACAGCGTTTTTTCTTTTTGTCGCGCGTGAATACATAGATCTGTAGTACAAACAATGTTCAACGCGGTTTTTTTTGAATCTGCTGGATATTTGAGCGCTTCCAATAAAGTTTCTTCCGCTGCAGAAAAGAAAATAGGAAAGACGCACTCCGCGTTGACATGCGGGGTAGCTGCTCCCAGATCTGATGGAACTGTGTTTGCTGGAAGACAAGATGGAGAAGTGGTGGCATGGCAATTATCTCGAGGGAAGTCCACTGCTGAAGACAAACCAACTCTCCAGTCAAAACTCAGAGTACTGGGCAATCACAAAGGCAGCGTCACGTGCCTCGCATATTACCCCGCGAGAAAATTGTTATTCTCTGGCTCCTCTGACTCTCAAGTAGCAATGTGGGATCCTTTCCAAGTGTATCAACGATCAGGGACTGGATCTTCTGCAGCCCGACTGCAGTTGATGCCTGCGCACGATGCAACTGTCACAGCGATGGCTGTTCACTGCAATGTCTTGGTGACTGGGAGCGTGGACAAAACAGTGAAGATTTGGATGTTTGATGAGCGAAGAGAGGGTTTAGCTATTCCTTTGCTGATCGCTAAGCAAGCGTTTGTGTTTGACAACTGGATCACCACAATATTTTCCACACTCACGAAGGCAACTGAGGTCCAAACAGAAGACATCTTCATTGGCGACGCCAGTGGAAACGTAACATCGCTCCACAGCGTGATGACTCCAATGATTCAGAAGGGCTCAGTGGAGGACAATGGTGTGCTGCAGGTGGAGCTTGTTCGACATAAACGACTCGCAGAGGGTGCACCGGCGCAGCCTGGATCGGGCGATGCAGTGCCCAAGTCAGTGACCGCTATTTTACCGATCCCAACAGTGAATTCGATGGTGACATTGGGCTTTGGCCACTACGCCCTCATCACCGACACCGTCAAAGGGTCTGTGTTGGGTCGAGTGGAGCACCCAGATTGTATTGGAAGTAGTGGCAAGAGTGCAAGCGCAACACGATTCGGAGCGGTGCTCTATTTGAGCCTGCGTGAAGAGATGATCCTGATGGACAATGCTGGGGCGGTCTTCCTGTGGGATAGCAGGACAAACCAATTTTTGTGTCAGAGGCCAGTTGGCCAAGGCAACCACCGTGCTCGAGGCCTCATGGAGTTTCCGTCGCAACATGGGGCAGGAGCCTCGTACCTTCGGTCGGCAGATGAGCAGTTTCTTGTGTTGCTTGACGAGGGCATTGAAATCATCAGTGTTGTGCATGTGAGAGCGGTGACAGAGCTGAAGGGTCACGAGGGGCGTGTAATTGGTGTCCAGGTGAACCACTTGTCTGAATACGCTGCCCTCAGCGTCACAACCGACGATGAGTCCCCTACACAAGGTCACGGCAGCGGAACCGAAACTCAGGATGTTGCGTTTGTGACTGCTGGAGTTGACAACAAAGTGTGCCTTTGGTCGAGCAGATTATCACTAGTGAGATCGTTTACGGAGAAGTTTAGCGAGATCTCCAGCTTTTGCTTTCTCCCACACCTAGATTTTTGTGTCACAGGACACGATAACGGGAGCGTCAAGTTTTGGGGACTTGGCAGTGATCGCAGTGTTCGCTTCACCGCTCATGACAATACAATCTCCACAGTTGCAGAGGGCTTGCACAAACTTGAAAAGCGCACTAATGAAATTGTGCCGTGGCACCACTTGTTCACCATTTCGTATGATGGGTGCCTTGCGGTTTGGGAAATGCCTGTAGAAAACAGCAAACCAAAGTGTGAGGGAAGAGTCCGTGTTTCGAACAGTGAGCTTGTGTGCGGTGTGTACGACCCTATTGCACATAGCTACATTGTTGGCGACAATGACGGTATTATCAGTATGTGGAGTGTGGACGAGTTGAAACCCCTTCGAAGGTTTCAGCACTCCCATATGTCAGGGGTCGGAAGGGTGCGACCTGCACACAGTGAGGCCGTCACGACGATCACACTAGATGGAAACATCGCCATCAGCGGAGGGGAGGATGGTCGGATCTTCATGTGGAATAGTGTCAGTGGCGAGTGTCTGAAGGAATTCAACACCACATCGGTTGCACCCGAGTACACAGCGGCGGCAGCGTCCGGCTGGGGTGAGATTCAGCAGCTTCACGTCAACAACGAGACAGGTGACCTCATCGCATGCACGAGGTCAGGGGTGGTGCTGCAATTTGATCAGTCTTCTGGCCTCCCGACTGCGTTTTTCAAAGCTCAAACAGAGATCAGCGCACTCAGTATCAACCCATACGGACGTGAAGTGATCCTGGGCTTGGACTCGGGGTTCGTTGTCCGAGCACCGCTTACAATGTTCAAAGCACTTACAGTCGCATTTGACGACGATGTAGAGTAGAGTTCATCGTTAGATTGTAGCATGCGATTGACTTGCACTAATGTTGGACCACTAGCGAAATCATTTGCCTTTGTTGTCTCTGCAGACATGTAACGCTAACAATAATGAAATGAAGTTGCATCGCCGGCTCGTTTTCATTATTCTTGCACTGCTCATCTCATGGCAGTTTTGGAATATTGTGTCATTGGCACCTAGCCCAGCACCTTTGCAGTCTCCGACGATCACGCTGGTTTCTCCAACAAGCACTGAATCAACGCAGCAGTCCGAACCGGATAAGGATTTAGCAAACTTGCCAGAGAGGTGGGTAGAAACTTTGCTTCATTTTTACCGCCTTCACGGAGCCGACAACTACTGCTCTGAGGTTCGGCGGTTTGTCTTGGATACACTTGTAGCATCGGACTCAGCCTTTACCCCAGAATTAGCAGCACTCCTCCAACGACAACACCGAATGCACGAAGCTGTCGCTAACGGCACACCCTTATCCAATCAAACGTACCTAATTTGGTCTCTTAGTGGAGGACTAGGGAATAGATTTCAGTCACTGGTGAGCACCTTCATGCTCGCCCTACTATCGGAGAGAGTTTTGCTCCTAAAAGACTGGTTTACTCCGCTGCCCAAGAACTCCAAGCACAACAAGCCACTTATATTTCCGGCACCCTACACAGATGAGTATCAGTTGGAGGCGCTACAGAAACTCTTTTGGTTCTCAAACCCACTGGTTTCAGAATCACAACCGCGCGCTGAGAACTCGAAATTAATTTGTCCCATTTTTCCAATGATGACCGTCTCACAGTTCCAATCTCAATACCCGTCTCATTTTGGAGACGCCAAGCGTGCAGTGCCGTCGAAGCTGGGCCATGTTAAAATCGACCTTTCTGCTCGGCACGACAAGAAACTTCTAAGGTGGACCAGAGTAGCTTGCGGAAATGTGTCCGATCACTCGAAAGACTCTGATACAAAGTTCAATAGCGATAGAATGCACTTCTTTTTCCCTGAAACGTTCGTCTACATTTGGACGAATCAGTATTTCCTACCATTGCTGTTTGCGAATCCGTTTCACGGGGCACAAATGCGCAGACTACTGCCAGTGAAGCCGTACTCAACCTTATTAAGGCTGTTGGTGATTCCCTCTGCTGACGTAATGCGGCGAGTTGCATTGTTTTTTGACATGCAAGAAAAGCGTTTCCCTCAGCAACCACTAGTGCCTGGAAAATACGTAGCCCTACAGGTTCGTGCGTTTTCTTTCCCAGAAATGCCAGACCTTGCAAAAGCTTTCCTAAAGTGCTTGAAGGGGAGTTCCAAACGGCACGGTGAACCTTTCTTTTTGGCATCGATGCATGAGCCAATTCGATCAGCGTTTGCATCAACGTACAATGCGTCGATCCTCCGTATGCAGTCGGAGAGGGTAGCTGGGGATCAACACACAGGAAAGGGGGCTGACGCTGATATTGAGGCACTGGTGGATATGCTGCTGCTCGCTCTAGGAAATAAGGTGTTCCTCTCTCCAGGTTCAACCTTTGGCACATTCTCAGCAGCATTTGGCGATATTCCAGCTGTTCGGGTGAATTGGAAGGAGATGAATAGCCAGCGCTCAGTTTGTGAAGCATTGTTGTCGCTACAACCCTGCTTTGGGTCGTGGTATAAGTATGACCATCTCTTCCAGCGAAGCAACCTTGGCTCCAACAGGAGCAACAACGATATCCCTTGTACACTGAGGCCGCTTCCAACGGATGTCATGTTTTGCTAGGGTGGCTATTATTTTTAGAGACCGTTGAGCTTACGGTGCTCACTATTCTCCATATTTCTCTATTTCTTTGTTTCTTTTTCGTGCAGGGAAACGATGAAATGGCGATTCAACAGTGAGAGTCACCTTCAACGGCGAGAAACTCGAGTGCAGCAACTCAATTCGATTCGTAGCTTTGGCCCTTCGTCGGTGTCACGTTACATCGCCTTAAATCCACACCAACCTCCCACATGCCCAACCCACAATGGAGAAGAAGTCACCGTCACAGGACTCCCCTTGTTTCGTCGAGTTGACCAGAATGGCAACTACTTCCACAGCGTGAGTTCTCGGACTCGGGGTTGGAATGGGGAGTCGTTGAGTGCCACCAATGCACTGGCGTTTGCAGACGGCAGCATCGACGCTCCCCAGGAAGTGCCCCATGTGCCTTCAGACGACCCGCAGTTGTTGCTGCTAGAACACCAGGAGGCAATTTACAGGCAACTATTCCTTCCCGAGGTGGACACGTGGTTTACGTCTCTCGTTGAGGCTGCCTGGGATGAACGAGATCGACTTGTGCTTGCCTCTGCGGAGGGTGTCCAGCGGTATTGGATCGAGAAGGAAGAATGGAAGTGGCGAGATTCGCTAGAGTTGTTTCGCGACAAAGATGAAAAGCGACACCAACAGCTTATCGCTGCCCAGGAACTATCGACTGTCGAACTTGTCGCCCGGTCACACATTCATCAGGAGTACAGAGAAGCAGTTGAGCTACTGCTGTCTTGGAGCATTATAGAGTTCCAATGCGTCGTTTGCAATGAAGGAAACCGCTCACCACCGAAGGTTCCTACTGCTTCACCGAACACGTCAGAATCACCAGCTCGCGGATCGCTGGACGAGGGGATGAACGCGTTCCTTTTTGGGGCAGGGGAATCTTTACTTTTCGTCACCGATGGAGAGTCATCCGCACGCCTTCACATTGAAGACGGCGAACAAGCACTGCGACGGTCGCTGCAAAACGTGATTGAGAGCTACGCGACGAGAACAGCGACCCTCCGACGCCCTTATGGCTACGCTGCGCTCACTCTTGAAGAGGCTGAAACATGTCGCCGAAGGGTGATCGCCGGTGAATCAGCAGTTGTGCTCCTACAGGCTCTCAAAGTTCAAGAGACATTACGACGGCGTGAGATTGATTGGTGCGCTGAGAAACACGAACGGAAAGAGCTCGTATCACACGAGCGTGCTTCTTGGATTTATTGCCGACGCGCTGAGTGTGACCGGCGTTTGCAAGAAGAGGCTGCAGAAGAAGTAGAGCTTCGTAAGTTTCGTCTGCAAGCACTTGAGCTCGACCACCACCTATCCAACCAGCGAGAACTATTCGACCGCTCAGAGTGCGATGCACGCTTCGACATTGTTCGACGTGAGGCTCGAACGCTTCAGTTGCTTATCGAAGACGCCTTGGAGCATCAGCGTGAAGCACAGGTGCATCAAACACGCTACGAGCTGCGGCAGTGCACTGTTGTGTGGACTCCGGAGACCTACAGCGCCGTATTCCTAAGAGAGACATCGTCTCGGGGAAATATGCTGCGTGACGAGCGAGAAGACTTCTTGAAGTTGAAGTCCAGTGAAGTATCCAGCTACCTACACACGCACCGCAACGCAGCCATCAACCGCGAAGTTGCACAGCAGCTACAGTCCATGTACTAATTGACGAAATTCATGATCCATCTATTTCCTCCGGTGATCATTGCTCGTGTTGACTCATTTCATTGTTTTTGTTTGCCTCGGTCAAGAACAATCAACATGAAGTGGTGCGACACACCATTATATCACGCTCTCAAGAGCCTTGATTTGAACCGGAGACTTGTCTCAGCGTCCCTTGACGGCAGCCTTGCTGAACCAGCAGTCGATGACAGTGATAGCACCACATTGCCAAATGGCATTGACGATCCCCATTATTTCTCTCGAAGCGTTTTATGGCGAATATTCTTGAGTGTGCTGACGGTGCCCTACACCGGCACCTCTATTGACAACGTTGTTGCGAGTTGGTGTCCCCGATTGTTTGCTCTTCGGGCTCAATACGCCAGTCAAAAGCAGCAGTTCCATCAGTGCTATCCTGAATTCGGGAACGTGGATGAAGTGGCCTCCACAATGGAAGATATGGCACTGGCTGAGGTGGATGAAGTGCTCGTGACTCAAAATCGTCAAAGCCTGCGTGGAAGTGTCGGCCTTGCACGACTCATGCTAACAATGTCCTGCGCAACGAACTCGAGACGGTCCTCTATCGGCAAGGGCAAGAGTCCTTTAGAGAGTTGCTCAGACCAAGTTGCCGAAGATATCATTTCCCTCGATATCAAGCGTACCTATCTCACCAACGATCCCGAAGTTCCCCACCACTCCCTATTCAATATTCTCACGGTTTGGCGATGGCTGCACCCTGTCATCGGATATCATCAAGGCATGCACGAGATTGCGGGCATTTGCTTGCAGGTTCTATCGAGGGCCGCGGTGGCGATGCCCGACGACTGCCCGCCCGAAGTAGCTGAGTGTGCCAACGCCGCATTCCGTGAAGCAGATGCTTATTATTTATTCGACGGGATTATGAGCACTTTCGGACTTGCCGAGCTTTTCCACGCAACGACTGTTGTAGGGTCCCAGAACTTACGGACGAACGTTGGAAATTTCGGTGACGGTGGAAGTCTATCAGAGAGACCTGCAATGACGGCACTGGAAAGCGTGTGCGAGCACGTCGCGTTCCATATGCTGCGAGATCATTCCACAACTCTGTACCACCACTTAGCGAACACAAACATGTTTGACAAGCTGCTGGTCTTCTTGCCTCGGTGGATACGAAATATGTTTACGAGGGAGTTGACGATGCCCCAGCTGGTCATCGTATGGGATGGAGTATTTGGGGTCTTCTACAACGATGAGGTAAGGCGTGAGGATCGTCGGAGGCATCAAGGCAACGGGAGCACCGGAAGCAGCGGCAACATTGCTGCATTCCGCAGATCCACCACGATTCCCACGGTGTATGCAGGAACCGCTGGATCCACACCGCAGCTAGATGAAGATGAAGATGCTGCACTTCACATTCCTTTCAGCAGGACAGCCCTCGGTGTAGTCGTCGCTCTCCTGCTGCATATCGAGGATGACCTGTTGGAGCTTGATGACGATTTCTCGTTGCTGCGCCGCTTGACCAGCACTCCAATTGTAAGCCCGATGGTCGATGCTTCTTGGATAATGAACAATGCAATGGCGATTGCCAACACGAGACCATTGGGTGTGATTCCAATCCATCGACGAAGAGAGTCCATTGCGACTGCTGAAAATGTTAGTCGTGCAGCTGCGTCCGCCTCGGCAACTCGACTCACCAAAGAAGAGCTGATGCTACAACAACGATCTGTTGCGTTGGTAGTTGAGAGAGTAACAAAGAGAATTGCAGATTGCATGGAGGTGGACCTCGAGGACACAACATCATCTCGAGGAAACACTTCCGTGCGTCTCACAGAATCGAACGTCGCTGTGATTCGTGGGGCCCTGCGTGAGTTGCAATGTGTTGCGGATCGATTGTCCTTTTTGTAGATTTTGAGAAGCCATTTGCGAAGACTTCATATTCTCCACTCTGCAATCAGAACTTGCATCCCAATGTTGTTTCACATAGACAAATCTATTCAGATTTATTCACTGCACTAGAGCTTTGATACTAGAACGCAACTTGTAGATGCGGCGCGGAACCGTCACCATTGTCGAACCTGAGGAGGCCGCTGCAATAGTAGCTGCTGACATGAAAGTGTCAGCATCGTCGACCGTAACACGGAGCTGTGCACAGGAGGCCATTGAACACCGTCAGCAGATGGTGGACTACAAACAAGAACTCCTTAATTTGAACAACCCGTCGTTTCAAATTCAACAGGAATTAGCGTCGATTGAAGCAGCGCGCGAGCGTATTGCTCAAATGAAAGAAGCTCGACGCCAGCGCGCCGAGAAGCTTCGCCAAGCACAGTAATTGTACACAACATGAATGACATCACAAATAATATTCCAAGCGAATGTGCGACAGAAGATTTTTGCCACACGCGATGACAATATGTTCTTGTTTCATTTGATAAAAGATCTGTCATCGGCACAGTTCATCATGGCATCAGAAGATGCAACAGCGTCGACGTTAAGGAAGCTTAGAAAGGCCGGCAAGCTCAACGGGACTGAGATTGATGATGAAACAGCTCGATCGCTCCTCAAGACGCCACCGTCAGCGGTGCTGTCACAGAGCGGGATGAAGATGAGCCCCATCACGCTGGATTCACATTCCCATGTGGACCGTCATCGTGCTGCTACTCGTGAAGAAACACTTGCGGATGTAGTGCGTACAATGGAGAGCTGTTGCGAAGCTTTCCAATCTACCATCAACGACAACTCCAGAGTTGCCCGCGAACACATGGGACGCTCACTGCTTCAACTATTCGAGGACTCTGTGCGAGAGCGCCTTCCAGATGCTCTCCAAAAAGCTGGAAAGGTGGGAGGGGTGATAGGTTTCGGTGGCAGACCAACAGCTGTGGCGAAGCACCTCAGTGCGTCACGCCGTCCAATCGACCGAGGCCTTGATCGCCGCGACCACGGAAGCGATTTAGTCATACCTGACGTTCTCCGAGAAGCTATTGCGAACGACATTGTTGTCATTGTAGAGCATGAGCTCAAGCGTGTGTTGGGGAACATCGGCGGTGATCTTCAGCGAATTCTGACGTTGGTGTTCCAAATTAAAGACCGAGTTAGCGTGATTGAGGAAGACGTCATGCAGCGCCAAGTAGATGCCAACATGATGACAGAGCGCAATGAGTCGTTATCGTCGCACGTTTCATCGTTGGAAGACGAGCTGCGAACGGTGCGAGAGCGCCTTCTTGAGAAAGACAGGCAGATGGACATTGTCCGCGAACAGCTCGCAAGAAGGAACGAGGCGTTAGATGACACTAGAGTCCGCTTTCGGAAAGAAGTGATGCGCTACAAAAACCGGAGCTACGAGCTTCAAAACGAAGTTGACAGCTTAGCGCGCAAGGCACGTGGTGGTGCCTCCAACGCCACTGGAGGCAACGCAGAACGAAAGCAAAGCGTAATGCCCAGCTTGGGCTCTGAACAACTCGATGACGACAGTCAGGCGGAAGTCTTTGCAGCGACTGAAACTGCAGTGAAGGAGGCCACACAGAAGCTCCAAGAGGATATGCGCCAGGTGGAACTTCGTCATATTCGCGAAAAGAAACTGCTGATCCAGGAAATGAATATGAAAATACTTGAACGTGACCAAGAAATATTGAAATGGAAAGACAAAGTACGACAAATGCAACGAGAGCTTCAGATGACCGAAGATGAGATGTGAGTCAATTTCCACTGTACACTTTTCTGTAGACTGATCCAAACTCAAGAATTGCGAAATAACTAAACATTGGTGAACATGTGCGCACTGTCCTGTTCATGTTTACTCCTGAATTATGTTGCTTTGGATTGCAAGGACACAATGGTGGTGCAGCGTGATAGGTCATTAGAATTGCAACAGTACTTCGACTCCCTCCGGGGTCAGAGCAGCGCATCGCCTCCTACCATTGTTGAGGCTCCCGTAACAGTCCATCCTGATGTCAATGTGTTCAACGAATTTGCTCAAGCGTTTGCAAAGGAAATTGCTGCATTGTCCAGCAACATCATGAATTTAGCGAAGATCACCCAGCAACAGAGTGTTTTTGAAGAAGATTCCCAAGAAATCTCTGCTCTTACCACAGTTGTCAAAACACAACTTCAACGCCTCCACAACGATATGGACACCTTGGCGGGTCTGAAGGAGCATGCGATGCGTTCACAGCGTGGATCGTCGTTCTTTTCGTCGAACGCACAAAAGGAAGCCGAGCGCCATACTTCTGCCGTGGTGGACACGCTCAAGGGTCGCTTAGCAAACACAGGCCAACAATTCAAATCAGTGCTTCAGTCTAGGAAGGACACACTAAAAGACACAGCGTTGCGCCGAAACCAGTTCACGTCTGACCGATCTACTACGTTTGAGTCCGCCTTGTTCCGTGACCAGCAGAATCATGAGCAGCAACAAATGTTGATGAATCCCTCGAACACGCAGTACTACCGACAAAGGGCAGACGCAGTTCGTGAAATCGAAGCAGCGGTCAACGAGGTGGGTGAGCTCTTTCATGATTTTACGAGGCTGGTCCATGAGCAGGATGAGCTTGTTGTGAGGATTGACTCGAATGTTGATGATGCCCTTCACAATGTCCATGCGGGTAGCAACGAGTTGATGAGATACTTGGCCAGCCTGAGCTCCAACCGAGGACTCATCCTGAAGGTATTCGGGGTGCTGTTTGTGTTTCTCATTTTCTTTGGCTTTATCGTTGTGCGGTGACCAGAGTGCTTCTTGCTTCACATGAAAATTCTCTATTCACTGTACACGTGGTTTCATGCCCGTCTTTTAATGACTTTGTTGACCGCTTGGCAAGAATTGCAAAAGGAGGAGGTCATGAGTAGAAGATCCCGCGGAGCGTCGGGGTCAGCCCTATCTGAGGATTCGATGGACCAAGAGTTGTCGTTTAGTGCGAGTGCGTCCGGCAAGAGCCCCAGTCCTACTGGGAAAGCACCCGCCAAGCAGCTTGCACAGTGGCCTAAAGCTGCACCTGCTCCTGTTCGGCCAAAAGCCGTCTCGTTTGATCGGCACAGTGACTCAGAGCTTTCCTTCACGGTGGAAGACGCGTCGACGAGTCATTCAGCATCGCCATTGATTCTTGTGGAGCAACAACACATTGTAGATTCTGAGCGCATGCAGCGTCATCGGCTTCGTGACGAGGAGGCAGCGTTGTGGCAGCACACCGTTCGCGTAGGTGCCTCGAGCAAGCTGAGTGCTGAGGGCCTCGCCATGAGCAGAGAAGCAAAAATATTGAAGGAGTTGCCCCTTAGTGCCGGCGCAGCAGATGTTGCACCGCTCATGAAAAAGTATCTCAATGAGCTGAAGCATGTGCCTGAGACAACTGAGCTGGCGACATTGAAAAAAGAGCGCGAGACACTGGACAAAAAGGTAGAACAGGAGAAACAGCGCGCCGATGCACTTGCTCGTGAGGCTGCCATCCGCAAATCGTACACCGACGAAGTTGTGAAAAATATTGAAGAGCAAGAGCGTGTCAATGTGGAAACGACTCACAACGCGCAGAAAGAAGCGAGAGCCCAGCATAGCTCACGAGTGACGGAAGTTGCTTCACAGTTTCGGCAAGACATGTCGCGCAATGAGCAGGAGCGACTTGACAAGCTGCGAGTGCGTCACGCATATGTTAAGCTCCACGGCAATTACGAGGCTCGCGTGGATCAAGGAGAATCGTTGCGACTGGAGAGACTTGCCGCAATTGCGCCCAAAGTTCAATCGCAACACTCAGTGGCTTTTGTTGATGCAGCCACTGGATTGAAAAAGAAGATCCAAGAGAATGCTGAACGTCGTCGAGCGAAGGCCGTCGAGCTTGCAGAAAAACAAACACAGCTTCAGCAAGAACGTATCGAGGCGAGGAAGGAAATTCTTCATAGCCAGTTAGTCCTTGAGCGTGAGTTGGATGTCATGGATCGTCAGGTTCAAGAGGATGCTTGTCGCTCCTACAAGCAGGCTGCTAGCGAGCTCAATGAGGTCAAATTGGAACGCGAGAAAACAACTTTTTTGAATCGCATGACATGCAATGCAGATTTCAATGACGAAGTCGATGCTCTTCGCAACAAGCGGCTACAGGAGCGCAAATCGCTGTGGTCGGAGAAGCAAAGCCTAGCTGCAGACCGCCAGCGGGTTGCTGAGCATGCAGCGGCAGCAGAAAAACAAAACAAAGCAAAACTTCGAATTATTGACCGGCTGATGGCTGAGGAGGCCATCCTCGTCAACGATGCTACCCGGCGACTTCACAACAGAAACATGGCAGAGCGCCGCCGAGATGAGAAGACACTGCTCTTGGAAGCGGAGAATCTTAGCAAGCACAAAGTCCTGGAAGAAATTTACAGCCACCGCCAGCACACAACATCGCCCACCAACCCGCACCTTCCGTCGATATCCGTGACGCCATCAGGCTCGCCACAGCGGGGCCACGAGAGGCTCCAGTGCTACGCTGTGGTGGAAGACGAAGAGCAGCAACGTGTAAAGTTTCTTAAACGGTTCTTCCCCGAGAAGACTCGTGTCTTGCCACTGGACTCGAAAGTAAATAAGTCGCTGGCGTTCGCATCGCGAGAAACCCTAAAATCACTGAAAACATCCAACCCACGCCTTGCCGAGCTTGCTTCACGATTGGCAGAACTTGAGTCGGCAGATGCTGTGCAGAAGAATGAAATGTCTATAGAGGAGCGTCATCAAACACGGACAAGGCTGACAAAGCGCACCGCTGCCCAAGATGCACGCCGCGTGGTGCACGACGGCTACGATGCGCCTCCAACAATTCACGATGGTGTTCCAAAACAACACGGTGTTAGCAGCCGACTGTACCCGAAAGCACTTCATTCAGCCGCGCCTCAAGTACAACAAAAAATGGTCAATGATGACGCTGCTGAGGAGGAAATAAAACATTTTGTAACGAGGTTCTACTCGGAGCCCATCCGTCGTCAGGAACAAGCGATGGCAACTGCACATTCACGAACAAAAGCGCATATTGCAACAACGCCACCACTGCGAATGACCGACAAGGAACTTGCTAATGTGAAAGACCGATTGTATTATACTGGAATTAGACATCTAAGCCCAGTGCTCGAGCGACGGATGGACGAGAGAGAGCATCGGCGAGAAACATCAGCGCAACATCGAATTACGAACGAAGACGCGATCGAGCGCTTTTACACATCTGCAGTGAAGAGCGAGCGCGAATCTCTGCAAAAGCTGGATGAAAAGTATTTGAGCTAGCAGCGAAGTGTAGAAATTGTACAGTGAATTGAACACAACATTCTGCTTGGCTTTAAGCGGCACACCTCCGAGACTTGTATTGCCACTCTCAACGACTGTTAACCACCTAGAGATGGACACAAGTGAAAATATTCCGTGCAGCATTGACGGCTCTGCCTTTGGCCGTGT
This sequence comes from Bodo saltans, assembly GCA_001460835.1. Taxonomy (NCBI): domain Eukaryota; phylum Euglenozoa; class Kinetoplastea; order Eubodonida; family Bodonidae; genus Bodo; species Bodo saltans. The sequence goes on from CYKH01001596.1 coordinate 27,702, forward strand.
TGCTGGTGCTGATGTCACAAACTTGAAAGGTAAACACACTGCAGTCATTGCGAAACCGCATATTCGAGATAGAGGAAATGATTGGCTGAGTGCCGCAGATGAAGTCGATGGATTCGAGTTGCCGAAGCATCGAGTGTCAACGTCAACTTCACGATTTGTGAATGTGCGCTATGTAGCAGATGGCTACGACGAACAATGGGTTGAGAAAATGAATGCTACGAGGCGAAAGGCGATCGCAGTGAAAGTTCAATTCAGTGTTCCCCTCGTAGAGAACATCTTCACAGCCCTTGAGGTGCAGGCAGCATCAAAACCGTCAATCACCTTTCACCGCCTTCACTTGGATGCGAAGCAGCTTGAGGAGCTGTGTGCTGCTGGTGCCCCTTCGGCAGTTGGAGAGCAGGTGACTGAATATTGGAAAAGCAAGCGCCGAGCCAATGGTGGACTGCCCCTTATCGCTTCACTTGCCACCATCGATGATGCGCGCATGTGCACGGACGACGTACTTGGGGATTGCCCGCTCCCCTTTATGCCGCGAGAAGGAGACATGTACGCAACGCTCCAAGTTCCCGATGCACCGTGGCGCAAGCGTCATAGATTGGAGGAGTCGACGGTACGGCTGCAAGAGAGCTCTCGAACTCTTGCCGCAACAATACTCTTGAGGGAAGAGGCTCAATACGACCACCTCAAGTTAACTCTGTTTGAGTTGGCTACCTTGCGAGCTGATGCATGGCAAGCTTAATTTTTTCCTCTTTCTTTTTCTCACGTGTGCAGCACCGACCTTCACGCTGTCTGTCATCTCTCGTGCTGCTTTGTTTGCCATCGAAAAGTGTAAGGATGGTATCCCACTCTGAGCGACCAACGTCAAAGACTGCGGGGGCCCGCAGCAAGACAATGCGCGCATTCCGTGCGTTGCGTGCGCTTCGCCCAGAGGCTGCGCTGAAGCTCCTTCCTCGTGTACGACGAGTTCAGGGCCTTGAAATGATGCGCACCATTCGTCGACTAACGAAGTCATCCGGCAAGAAACGCACAATTGTGAAGCGGTTGCTGGGAGCGACGTTAAGCGCAGCTGCTTCCTTTTCCTTGATACCAGTCATTTATGCTTTGTCAACCTTGTGGCCAGAGGGAATGTCCAGTGCAAGTGCATTGTCGCTCAAAACACTTGGCTGCGTCCCGGCGAATGCGATGTCCCGTTGGTTTGGGCGCTTTGCTGATAGCGATCGCATCCCCTACTTTGTTCATCAGCGAGAAATTCGGATGCTCATCAAGACGTATGGTATCGACATCTCTGAGGTAGAGCATCCCCTTGACCATTATCACACCCTGCAAGAGTTCTTTTCTCGAAGACTACGACCCAATGCACGACCTCCCCACCCGTTGTGCCCATTGGTGTCTCCGTGTGACGCTGAAGTGCTCCAAGTTGGCCGCATGACTAGTGACGATATGATCTTGCAAGTAAAAGGCGACACCTACGCCATGTCAACCCTCATGCAAACTACGAAACAGTTTTCCCCTCGTAAGCCGGGATTCGACCGCATCTACTTTCTGTTCCATCTCCGGCCACGTGATTACCATCGCTTTCACTCCCCAGCGGACATTGAAGTCATTGAGGCTGCGCACATTCCTGGTACGCTTCATCCTGTGACATATGCGTCCTCCAAGTGGATTCCTGGCCTCTTCGCCAAAAACGAGCGCGTGAGCTTGATGACAAAGTGGCAATTTGGTAACTTGGCATTTGTTCCTGTTGGGGCAACTTGCGTTGGATCGATCAGTCTGGGATTCGATCCTCGAATTCGTACAAATAAAACCAGCAGCGTTCAAAATATTTTTTCCCTATTCCGCTTTGCTGCGGGGTCTTCCGAGGAACTGCAGAATGGGGGCGAG
>CYKH01001596.1:29882-41674 GCA_001460835.1 Bodo saltans
TCTTTCTGTACTTTATTGGATGTGATGGATATTGAGATACGGTGCAAGGTAGATCGATGTTTTGGTATTGACCGAGCTCAGGGTAAACTTTGGCTAGAATCTGCGCGGCAGGGTGATTTGGCCACACTTCGTTCTATCATTGACAGCCGCCGCCTGCTCGACGCCGACGCAGTATGGCGGCTTGTACACTACGATGGCCAAGGGACTTCATTCGGTTTCGTCGGCAACACGGCGTTACATTTTACATGCGCGAACGGAGATATGGTTGGTACTGAGCTCCTTGTTCACTCTGGTGCCAGCGTGAACTGCCAAAACAACGGGGGCTCCACACCACTCCACGCTGCCGTTGGGCATGGGTGCGCCGAGATTGTGGAGTACTTGCTACGGTGTGGAGCAAATTCTCACGTTGTCGACTGTTGCGGCGATTCACCAGATGAGGTGCTGCAGATGCTCCCTTCAAGGGGTGTCAGCTCTGCCAAGATCCGTAGAATGACAAATGCACTTACCTTTCAGCGGCAGTTGGAGTCAATGACTGACCGCTCAGTATCCTCATGGGACGCTGCGGCTCTCAAGTCTGCAGGTGCTGCGATTGGGCTCGACAGCATTTTGGATCGCAACGAGCTGGTAACTGGGATTCAGACATTCATTGACAACAGCAAGTCAACACACGTCACTTGCAAATCCAATGACGACAATGCTAAGCAATTCTTGGACCAGGCAAGGCAACGCTACGCCCAACGCATGCAGAAAGCACTCGAGAATAGTGACGATGAGGACAACATCACTGCTCTGATGCTGAAAGACAAAGCCGAGGTTATGAAGGGCAAAGGTAACGCTTGTTTCAGTGCTGGAGACTTCTTAGGCGCAGTGAAGCACTATACCACAGCTTTGTCTTTGTGTCCTGGAGAGGCTGTATTCCATAGCAATCGCGCAGCAGCGTATTTGTCCCTCAGGAGGTACTACGAGGCGCTGAAGGACGCATCCACAGCGATGCACATGCGACCGGAGTGGCCCAAGCCGTACCTTCGCGCATGCAGGGCTCTTCTTGGATTGGGGCGTCATTCCGATGCAGAATCGATGGCACTTCGTGGCCTTGAGCTTGTGCCTGACGACGTTGATTTCTCAGCTGTTTTGCTCGATGCGCGCCAGCAGCATGTCCAGCACTCTCGTATTTCTTCATCACAAGGAAAGAAACCTTGGTTTGATTGTGTATTATGCGAGAACAAGACGAGAGACCATGCTCAAACACCGTGCTGCGGCAAGCTTGTGTGCGGAACATGCTTGACACGAAAGGTTGTTGACCGGTGTCCGCTGTGTGGCTTTGTTCATGGGGACTCATAAACGACGAAACAACTCTTTGCATTCTAACAATCACTAACTATTGTTGAAGCTAAATGAACTGATCCGCTATTTTTCTGTGCCACATAGAAGCATAATGATGATGATGAACGCAACTTCTGGGCGCTACTGCACTCGTGACGTCATCTCCGATCCCCCAACCTCAGTGATGGTTGTTCGTGATAGTGCCAACTTCCCCACCGGCGGAAGTGCTGACGTGTACACCATCGATGAGAGTGAGGTGGAGGTGACAGAGGGATGGGAGACGCGCTTCGGGAAGAGCCAGCTTTCCATTTGCTTCATGCACAGTTTTGGGAAGTGCTCGGGCCGCTGCAACAACAACCCCGCGACGTGCCACCAAATCCACCTTCGCCGCCCTGCGTTAGACACATTGCGCAGCACGTACCGAAACCGCACACGAACATTGTTCAGCCGGACCATCAAAGCTCACCTCTCTGATGACATGCGCCAAGCCCTTTCCCGCATTGCCCGCAAAGAGCTGACATTAAAGTACCTTGAGTACCGTGCATCGGACGTCGAAGCTACTGATGGTCTCCAGAATTACGAAGCCGCGTATCGCTCCTGGCTGCTATCACCTCCAGGCACCCCCGATCTTTTCCACGAAACCTGCGTGTTCCAGTGCCCCACGTTTGCTACCAGTGGAAGTTGTGCATCAGGTGAGCGGTGCCGGCACATTCACGGAGATGTTCGCAACGCGCAAGTGCGCGACCATATGGTTGCTAATGCGCTGCGCCAACTTGCGATGCTTTCGGGAGCACCTGCAACATTTTCCGGCATGCCACCTCCTCCACCGTTCCAACCACCCATGCAAGCCCCCCAGCAGTTCTACTCACCAATGCCGTACGTTGCGCCGCAGCAGCAACCGATGTACGTCATCCTCATGCCACAACAAGGAGGTCAAATCCCTCAAGCCCCTCAGTATGCACTCCCCCCACAGCAGCTCCAGGTATTGCCTCAACATCAGCCCATGTACTCTTACAACATGCCCCAGCACCAGTTTGTGCCGTTGCCCATGACCGCTCAGCCGATGCAGCTCGGCAAATCGATGTCACCGGGAGATCGTTCCCCCGCCAGTATGACCCCTGACCGTATCACGGAGTCCAGCGAGACGTTCACGTCCGGAAACATGTGGGGCGATGAGCTGACGCAATCGATGAGGCCACAGGGTGTGACAGACTCCGATATTTTCCAAACGTTCCGCAGTCTTGCTGCTGGTAACGCCATTTTGTCGCCTCGTACTGAGTAAGTCTACAATGAGTGTAGCATGACAAGTGCTCTATCTTCTCGCGAGTGACCAATCAAGATCCCAACAAGATCCGAACAAAAAACCCCCAAACACACAAAGCAAAAAACAAAACCAAACAAACCACAAAAGAAACAAACGAGCAAGCAAGCAACAATAATTCGCAAAAGAAAGCAGACCAATCAACAAATCCCCCAAACGAATGAACACAAAGAACAAAAAAACCCAAGTAGAGTTGCAAATGAGAATACAAGTGGCATTTGCCGACACTAAATTGGAACAATCGAAGCAGATCAAACAAGAAATGAACAACCACACACACACAACCGACAACAACGAATTTCAAGAGCTTGATCAGAACGTCGACAACCGTGGTTGCCGAGAAAATGACCGAACAACCTCGAGAGATTGGAGGACTTGAGAGGTACTAGTATTTTTGGATGCCACAAGGCATCTGTTGCAGAGTGATCGTTCAAACAAACAAACGACTCCACGATTGCGTTCACGGTTGCACACCCCTCTCATCGCATCAGCTCGAACTAGTTTGGCGTGAATCTCAATTGCTGTTTGCTTAGCACCCCTCAGCGTGAATGTGAATGACTATGTGTAGTGACCGGTAGTTGTAAGCAACTGTGCGTAAGGTTTGCATCACCGGTGAGTCGAAAGAAATTTACGTGCACCTATAGCGGTGCCTGAATCTATCAATAGATCGCTGCCGACTCATGATGAATAGATCGCTGCCGACTCATGATGAAGCACTGCATTGCAGTTAAGTGACACAGATTGTTGTCTCGTCTAACTTTCTTGCCAATACATAAAGAGATGTCAAAGCTCCTCGCCCTTACCGTCGCTTGTGCGTTGGCTGTGTCGACAGCCACGGCCTTCTACATCCCTGGAATTAACCCAATTGCCTACGGTGACGGTGATGTAGTCAGCATTAACGTGAACGGCCTCCACAGTGTTACCAACGTGGTCCCTTACGACTTTTACGACGGTCCCTTCTGCCGCCCAGTGGTGCTCAGGTCTCGCCATGAGTCCATTGGAGAAATGCTGAGTGGTGATAACATCAAGAGCAGCCCGTATTTCGTCAACATGAACACCGATAGCCAATGCCAGATGCTCAACTGCCCCACCGCGGACACCGTCATGACAGCAAAGAAGCTGAAGCAACTGGAAGTGTTGATTGAGAAGAATTACCGTGCCCACATGGTGATTGATAACCTTCCTGGATTCAACAACGGCACCCTGCCGTATCAAGGACGCTGCGTCAAGCAGATGAACACGTACAACTACCTCCGTGGCTTTGCCCTTGGATGGTCCAAAGAGTGCACAGGGGGGAAGACGTTGGTCAACAACCACCTTCACTTCACGATCCAATACCACCGCGTTGCAGGCACCGAGGCAAACGTGCTTTTTGACGCCGCAGTTGATGGAGTTGTTGAGGGGCAAAAGAAGAAGCAAAAGAAGGCAAAGAAGGAAGATGTCCCTCAAGGTGAAGAGGATAAGTTCCTTGTCGTGGGTGTCACCATTGAACCATTCAGTGTCGACTGGGGTACACCAACTTCTGACGGCAATGTTAACGATTGTAACGACGATTTCAACCCCCGCGCATCCAACGTGCGCCCATTGGTCGTAAACGAGGCCAACGCCGGCACTCGTATTTCATGGACGTATGGCGTGACGTGGGTGGAAGAGCCTACGATCCGATGGGCGCACCGCTGGGACAGCTACCTGCACACCTCTGCTGCGGACACCAACGACCGCATCCACTGGTTGAGCATTGTGAACACCATGCTGATTGTCTTGTGCTTGAGCTCGATGGTGGCACTCGTCATCCTGCGTGCTCTGAAGAAGGATCTCGCTCAGTACAACGCACTCCTTGACATTACGAAGGAGGAGCAATCGGAAGCCCATCACGAAGAGAGCGGCTGGAAAGTCGTTCATGGCGATGTATTCCGCGCCCCAAAACATCTTGCCCTCTACACGATTCTGACATCATCCGGCGTTCAAATCATAGTGATGGTTGTCGCGACGCTTGTTGTTGCGTGTCTCGGCTTCGTGAGCCCCTCCAACCGTGGTGGCTTGATGAGCCTGCTGCTGCTGCTGTTCATCACGCAATCATTTGTTGCTGGATACTTTGCCGCTCGGATGTATACCAAGCTTGGCGGTGAGAAGACGTGGATGCTGATCTTCAAGGTTGGCATGTTCCTCCCAGCCGCCGCCATGACGGTGCTGGTGGCATGCAACATTGTCCTGCGCTCAGTCAACTCCAGTGGCTCTGTCCCAATCCGATCCCTCTGCGCGTTATTCGGCATGTGGGTGTTTGTTGCCCTGCCGCTGTCGTTCATTGGCGCATCTTTTGGGTACGGCCAGCCCCCGACTGCGCATGCGCGCAAGGTTAGCTCCATTCCTCGTCCGATCGACCCCACCAAGCAGCCCCTCATCCAAAGCAACTCCATTATTTTGGCGACCGGTCTTGTCCCTTTTGCTGCGTTGTTCCTCGAACTCAAGTTTATCTTGGCTTCCCTCTGGCAAGGTATGGTGTACTACGTCTTCGGTTTCCTAGCCGCAGTATGGATCCTGTGGGCAATTACGTGCAGCCTGACCAGCATCGTGGTCGTGTACCACCGACTATGCGCGGAGAACTACCACTGGTGGTGGATTGCGTTCGCAGCTCCCTCATCCTTCGGTTTGCACCTCTTCAGCTTCCTCGCCTACTACTTCTTCACCCAGCTTGCCATTCAATCTACTGCAGCGATGATCATCTACTTCTTGTATATGGCGTTTGTGACATTGCTGTACGTACTTTGCAGTGGCGCGATTGGTGCGCTGTCTTCGTGGCTGTTCGTTCACTTGATTTTTGCCAGTGTCAAGATTGACTAGAGATAACGAGATGTAAGAAGTGTTTGTGTTCACATCTACCCCCATGATGTTCAGATTCGCGATGCTCAAGCACTCTCTCTTGCGCCAATGTTAAATTGACTATGAGTGAGCGCCATCGAAGCTGGGTTCATTGATTTTGATTTGATTTTAAAAATAAATAAATAGTAAGATGGCCGCTGTACCCGCCGCTGAGAACCGCCCTCGCACTCGCCCCGGATGGATGAATATTCCCGGAGGACCGAAGGAGCCTAACTTCCAAGACTTCCGCAACAAGATGCAGACACTTAACACGCAAAAGACGAAGCTGTTCGACAACTTGAAGGAACTCCAAGGACGCGCTGGCCCTCGTGACGACACTGAGCGTGAGGCTGTCATGGGCGAGCGTCAAGAGCTCCGCCGTCGTATGAACGAGATTGACGCCAACCGAAAGAAGGAGCGCGATGCTCGCAGCACGAAGAACGAGGAGATCTCGCGCATCCGCCGCCAGCGTTCGGACATCGAGGGTAAGCTGAAGGAGCTCAGCAACGAGCTCGGTGCATTCCGTGAACTCAGCGACATTGAGATGGCCATTGATCACATCATGGTCCGCATGGAGACAAGCGGTGGCGGCCTCGCATCTGAGAAGAAAGCCATTAAGCGCCTCAGTCAGCTTGAGGAGGCCAAATCGCTGCTTCTCCAGCTCCAGCCCCTCCAGGAGGCCATCACCGATGCTGATGACCGCGAGGCGTCACTCCAACAAGAGTACCGTGAGATTCACGAACGCATTGGTGCTCTCAACAAGGACTACGACGAGCAGTACACCGTCAAGCAGTCGAAGGATAAGGAGGCCCAGAAGACCTCAGTGGATCGCACCGTTCTTATCAAGGAGCGTGACGACCTTCGCCAGAAGATCACGAAGCTCAACGAGGAGATGACTAAGTTGCGCGAAGGCTTCAACACTGAGAAGGAGTCATGGGAAGCGTGGCGCGAGGAGGCCATTAAGAAGTACGGCGAGAAGATGGAAGCTGAACGCAAGGAGCGCGAACGCCGCCGCAATGAGTATATGAATGCCGAAAAGATTGCCCGCAAGCAAGCTCGTGCCACGAAGCGCCAAAATCCCCACGAAACCCAGATCGGCGCATGCTCGACTCTGGTTCGCTATTTGCGTGACCGCATTGTCATGTCTCAGCGTGACGAGGAGGAGCGCAAGCGCCGCGTCGCAATGGCTTCCTTCGACCCCTCTGCTTCTGCTCCGTCAGGCTTTGCGTTGGCTGCCCCAATTGAGTTGCCGAAGAAGAAGTCAAAGGCGGCACCCAAGGCAGAAGACAAGACTGAGCGTACCGTTACACACAACGATGAGAAGAAGCGCCTGTTTGCCTCGGTTGGCATTTCCGCCCCGGCTACTCTATCTGAGGTAGAGAAGACTATCGAACAACTGAAGAAGAAGCAAGCGGAATATGAGTCGCACATCAAGACCGGTGATCTGGTTCTTTCAAGCGACGACGAAGAGGAGGAGAAGGAGGAAGCAGCGCCTGCCGATGAGTAACATGAGGCTTGGTGATAACTGTGTGGGCTCTATTGAATGAATGACGACACCACATGGGATTATGAATTCATGTAGCATTGGTACTAATGTTCCTTTGATACTTTGATACAAAAAAGAAATCAAGAAAACGTTTCGATCAGCTTTCCGAATGCTTTCGCAGCTTCACCACAACACGACATTGTCGATCTATCATGATCCTCTTCCCTTCCGCGCCAATCGCATCATCTGTACGATTGGCCCCCAGACGCAGTCTGTGGAGGCACTCAAGCAGCTCATCAAGAGCGGCATGAACGTTGCTCGCATGAACTTTTCCCACGGCTCGCATGAGTACCACAAGACAACCATCGACAATGTGCGTGAGGCATCGACTGCAATGGGTGTTCACGTTGCAATTGCTCTCGACACCAAAGGACCAGAGATCCGAACTGGTCACTTCGTCAACGGTGAGGCTCGCCTCACCGCTGGACAAGAAATTATTGTCACGACTGACATTGCGTTCGCTAAGTCAGGCACGGCAGAGAAGTTTTACGTTGACTACGAACGCATGGTCAGCGTAGTGAAAGTCGGTGGACATATCTTCATTGACGATGGAGTTTTGAACCTTGAGATTGTAGAGAAACTCTCGGACGACTCCATTAAGTGCAAGGTGATCAACAACCATGTCCTCACGAACCAAAAGGGTTGCAATCTTCCCAATACGGAGGTTGATTTGCCTGCTGTCTCAGAGAAAGATCGGCTTGATTTGAAGTTCGGAGCTGACCAAAAGGTTGACATTGTCTTCGCGTCATTTATTCGCAATGCTGAGCAAGTGCGCGAGGTGCGCGCAGCACTGGGTGCTGGCGCTGCCAATATTCAAGTCATCTCCAAGATTGAGAACCACCAAGGTGTGAACGCCATTGACTCTATCATCGAGGAGTCCGATGGTATCATGGTTGCTCGTGGTGATCTCGGTGTTGAAATCCCTGCTGAGAAGGTCGTGATCGCTCAGAAGATGATGATCTCCAAATGTAACGCTGCTGGCAAGCCTGTCATCTGTGCAACCCAAATGCTCGAATCGATGACGACGAATCCTCGACCTACGCGTGCTGAAGTCAGCGATGTTGCCAACGCGGTGCTTGATGGAGCCGACTGTGTCATGCTCAGCGGTGAGACCGCAAAAGGTAAGTATCCAAACGAGGTTGTGCAGTACATGGCCCGCATCTGCTGTGAAGCACAATCGGCCAACCGCAACACCGTGATGTTCAATTCTATCAAGCACATGCAAACAATCCCGATGATTCCAGAAGAAGCGATCTGCAGCTCGGCTGTGAACACAACGTTCGAGATTGAAGCGAAGGCATTGGTTGTCCTCAGCAACACAGGTCGCAGTGCGAGACTTTTGTCCAAGTACCGTCCAGACTGCCCCATTTTCTGTGCGTCACAGACTCGGGAAATTTGTCGCAGTCTGACACTTGTGCGTTCTGTCGTGCCCGTGTTTTATGACATCGAGAAACTCGGTGAAGATGAGGACCGCGAAAAGCGCGTGTGGCTTTGCATTGCCCATGCCAAAGAGGTTGGCCTCCTCGCTGCAGGTGACCTTGTGGTGGCTGTTCATGCTGATGCCCGCACCAAGGGGTTCGCCAACCAGTCGCGCGTTGTTGTGGTGAAGTAGTCCGCCTAGTTTACTTCTGAAATACGATTGAGTGGGATGAAACATCGATTTGTTTGCACCAGGTCACTATCGTGCACCTTGGATGCCACGTTACGCAATAATGCCTGGCCAGGCAGTTCACAGCTTGTAAAGTTGACATTCAAATGCTTTTCCTTTTTGTGGTTAAGGGTGCTAGAAAATCATGCGCAGCACGAGCATTATTCGTCTTCAATACTTCCGTGAATGGCCGTGGCCAACGAAGCTGCCACTCAAGAAGGGTTGGTTCCACCACCTTTCTCGCACTGAATCCATTGCCAATGAGAGTAAGCAGGTGTTTATGGCGGGTGACCTCGCTGTTGTGGGTGTGTTGCTTTACTGTTTCTGGCGCGTTGCCGATGACCGCCTTTCTGGAAAACATCAGACCCGATTGAGCCACTTGACAGGCCTCCCCCCTGCGATCGTCGCACAAGACTTCGATTTCGCAAATAGCTCGAAGAACCGCACCGTGGATCGCACAGTGCTTGACAACTACCGCTCAGAATTCGCCCAAGCACGCGTGGAGCGGCGCAGCGTGGAGTCATTTATCTTCAATTTTTAGCAGGCTGGTGTAGGAATCGAACAAAACAACAACAACAACAACAACGCGTTCAATCTAATGTCCTTGACTGTTGAGTAACACGCAGATGCCATCACCTTTCATACCGCTTTGATTTTGCTTAAGAAAGTAATGTCTGTGTTGCAAACTACCCCCTTTATGATGGGGTCTGTGTACTGCCCAACGTGTGGCTTCTTATTCGCACTGACCACTGACCGCACTACGCGGCACACTGCCTGCCATCACTGCCTCACACATTCATCTGGAGTCAACAGGAGTGATGATGAACTTTTCGCATTCTCCGAGGCAGATATTAATGCCGCTGCTGCTGAGATCTCGTCGGTATTGTCGAGCTTGGCGCCAAGCGCAGCGTCCCAGGTGGCGAAGGATAACCGTGTTATCGAAGAATCGTTCTGTGAGCGGTGCAACACCCACAGGCCCTGCCGTACGTTTGCACGACAGACTCGCAGTGCAGATGAAGGACAGACTATTTTTCTTACGTGCACTGTTTGCAAATCTGAATGGTCCCTCAATTCTTAATTCGAGTAACAATACAGTAGTTACCAGCGATGCAAAAAAATAATTGAAGACTCTGTCACAGCACTTTCTCTGAGTGTGCCGCTTTCTTTTGTTTGTTTCAACTAAGTCAAAATTTTAGCAATCGTAACATGGGTAGCGTTGTTTCAGTTGCTGTGGATGCATGTGAGTCCCTCACTGCTTTCGTATTGCCCAGTGGGCAGCATCCCTCCCAAGTGACAATTAAGCAAGCCTCGTATCGCATCGATGTCTTGATCGGAGAGGGGGGCTATTCCTTTGTCTACAAAGCTACTGATCGTGTTGGAAGATCAACGGTGGCCCTAAAGCGTTTTGCAATCCAAGATGCTGATGAGCAAACTAGGTTGCTTGAGGAAGTGAGCATCCACCGAGGGCTGTGCCCACATGAAAACATTGTGGCGTTGATTGAGCACGATGTTATCTCTTTAAAAGGCAAACCGCTGCCGGAGATTTGGATTGCTATGGAGTTTGCAGGCCCTTCCATGCAAACATTAGTCAATGCACGCCTTGCAGCTGGAAAAGGAGTGGAGCGGGCAATCATTTTGCAGTTCCTGGGCGACACTATTGCTGCACTATGCCATATGCATGCTCAGTCGCCTCCCATTTCTCACTGGGACGTTAAGCTTGACAACATCCTTCAGGGTGATGCGTACAAGTTATGTGATTTTGGGAGTGCATCAAAAACATTCTACCTGTGCCAAAATAGCCAAGAGGTATCCATTGCCGAGGGGGAACTCAGCCAGCGGATGACTCTCCTGTACAGGGCTCCTGAAACCCTTGACCTTTGGCGCAAGCAGCGGGTTGACACGAAGGCGGACATCTGGAGCCTCGGCGTAGCTGTGTACACTTCTGTTATGCAAGCAATGCCGTTCGAAGAGAACCCACTGGATATCTTAAACGGCGTGCCAAAGGCCTTCAGGGATAAGGGACCAGCGTCATGGGCAGTGGGCAATCCAGGCAACTCACTCCCAGCCGATGCTCAGGACATCATGGCGCTGGTGATGGACCACATGCTCGTTGCCGATCCCTCGAAAAGATCAGATATCTTCACCGTGGCAGAGGCATTCCGTCAGATTTCTCAATTATTTCAAGTTCCTGCGAGACCCCGCCCAGGATTTGTGAGTGCCCAAAAAAGCAGATTTGCTCAATAGCGCCGACGTGATGATTTAGTCCAGTCGTTTGTTGAATTGTGTTGCTTATCAACACAACTTCATGAGTGACAATTTGCAATATTGTGATAGCTCTCATGTTTGCTGCTGTTTTTGCATCTGCGAAAGGGAATGACTGAAGAAAGTAGACCATTGCGGCTAGTCGAGCGGCTCAGTCGTGAGCACCAGCAAAATCGACTTTCAAGCATGACGAATGATTACCTCGAGGGGTGGGTCGATGAGTCAGCCATTGACACCAGTGACACAGCATCCCCGTTGCAGAGACTCGACGAAAATGCACTTGAACAACTGTTTAAGAACTGGTGCGACATTGTTGAAGAGCGACAAATTAGGCGCGAGGAAATTGTGTTTATTGCCTCGAAGGCGTTTGCCAGCGCGGGGGAAGTAGAGGAGGATCGTGAGACGCATATGAATTCAATCCGTGAAGCATTACGAGCTCAATTTGAGGAACAGTTTCGCTTTCTTCGTGAAAAGAAAGAGCTCTCGGCGAAGGTTAGCAAGAAAGCAGAACGATTTGATTCGACTATTTCACTAGCTGACTTCGTTTCCGTCATGTGGGAGCCACTCATCTCTACTGGTATTTTCGACGATTCAGGAACACGCTTGCGTGTTGCTCGGGCTACATCAAAAGCAAGACAAATTGTCGCCATGTTAACAACGGTAGAACTGGTGCGACATTGTTGAAGAGCGACAAATTAGGCGCGAGGAAATTGTGTTTATTGCCTCGAAGGCGTTTGCCAGCGCGGGGGAAGTAGAGGAGGATCGTGAGACGCATATGAATTCAATCCGTGAAGCATTACGAGCTCAATTTGAGGAACAGTTTCGCTTTCTTC
>CYKH01001598.1:0-14567 GCA_001460835.1 Bodo saltans
TTTGCACGACACGAAAACGAACCTATCTGAGCATAATGTTTGCGAAACCAATTTTAACACACATTGTGTCTTTGGACATTCGAAAAACAAATTCGGATTCTCAGTTCCAAACCGAAATGAACTTTCAGCTTGCCTTGTTATGACATGAGGATCTTTGGCTGGTTGTTGGCTTCATCAGTTCTCAGAGGATACAAAGAGGAAGATTCTGTGTGATGAACCAGGATTCTCGACTCTGTTCTTCGCTGAAGAATGATCTTCACCGCACGAAGTGTGATGTGGTTGTGTCGAGGTTATTGCGTGACGAAGTTTTTGCGCTAGAACGGTTAGCGAATCCAACTTCTGAGATTAATGAAATGTGTGAGAACACATCATCAGTTGCTGCTGAAGTTCTTCTGCTGCAAGAAAAGATCGAGCTTGAACGCCTGCTGTTGCGTGATCTAGAGAGCGAAAGGTGATTGTACATTGTGGCGATAGTTCATCGCTTTTTAAGTTTTCTCACTTTTAAGTCATTGAAGGGTCAGGTTCTTGTTTCAGTTTCTTGTTTGGTTGAACGTCATAGAAATGCCTCCTCCAAGAAAATCCTCGGTTGTTGTGGGACAACACAGTCCTGGCCTTGTTTCGAAGGCGATTGAATCCGAGGGTGGAAGTGTGCAAGGTCAGAATCCGAGCCAAACTGGTGAAGGCGTAGAAGTTGCTTTTCGAGGTCGCGTGAGTGGGACCTTATTAGCAAGGTCCATCTTGAAAGCGTTAGTGATCGATTCTTGTGGTGCTCCTTCTGGCACAGTGAAGCGACCAGAGGGAGATGTGCAGATAGATTGTGAGAAGCCACTGGGACAGATCGATTTTCATCAAGTGATGAAACAAGTCCAAGTAAAATTTGATGAACTCCCGTTGGAAAGTGAGGGCGTCGCAGCGATCGCAGAAATCACCTATGGTCGATGCCTGAAGAAAGTTGTCGACCTCAATCCAAGTGTTGTCTTGAATTTTCCTTCGTGCCTTTGTGGTGGTGGAGAAAGGTTTGACCTGATTGTCGCTGGAGTTCTCTTAGTTTCAATTCGAATCGAGGGAAACTCAGTGGCACGTGTATTTACGAAAAGCATAGATGCCTTGCTCGGTAGAATGTGCAGCACGGCGTTCGTAGATTCTGTTCTACCAAGTCGCTGGAAAGACTTAGAGAGCACAGAAATTCAAAATCTTGGTGACCTTCTTGAAGACGTCCAGATTTCCATCAACGACTACTGGGAGGGAAGCCCTCAAAATGACCGCAGCAAAGCGTATGCTGCGTTTTTGATGAGCGCAGTTGGATCAGATCTGCGGAAGTATTTTTCGAAACATGCTCATTCATCAGGAGGTGCGTATCGAAGCGGGACGAAAGTTGCGGAGCATGCGCTTTCAACAATAGAGGATTGGGTTGGAATTTGCGAGCGCTTGACGACTGTTGACTGGGGCAGCACATGGAACCAAAAGTATATAGATTCAGCACTTGTTCGCTTGAAAGAGCGGCTTTCCACTGTTGTTTCGATTCGTACCCTCTTCGACGAGATTTCTGAGCGCCTTGATCCCCTGGACATGCGAGCCCTTCGTGGAGATTCTTTATGGGATGTTTTTGAGTCGATTGATTTGTTTGATGTTTCACAATCCATTGAAACGAAGTGGCAATCCGCCGTCGCAACTTTCTATCGTCGCTTGGAGCCCATCGAGCATCGCTGTGCCAACTCCCTTCGAGATTTTTTCTCTCGCAACGCTAACCTCTCACCTCAAGCAATTCTTGCTCAATTTATGCAAGTTCGTCAACTTATGAAGCGGCCAGTCGTCAGTAAGGAACTTGTCAACGAGCGTGATGGGCTTCTGGCAAAACTTTCTGAGCGACTTCAAACAGTTCGTGTCGAGTTTGAGCATCGTTTTCATGGCGGTGAAAAGGAACAAACACTCGAAGAAGAAGACCGACGCTGCCAAGCTGGTCGCCATTTACCAGCTGTTGTGAATCGCATTATTTGGCTTCGACAAATCCGTGGTAGAATTGAGCAAATGACATTTATGACGAAGGCCATGCTTGCCGATCTTGGAAACGCCAGCGACTTTGAAAGTCAGTGCGAAACTCTCTTGAACGAGCTTGAAGAAGTGGAGCAAGAAACGTTCAAGAATTGGACTTTCGATGTGTCCGACAACGCGAGGCGACTCACTTTGGATTCAAGTGCGACGCTTTTGGAGCTTGATGCCCAAGGCAAGGTTGAGGTCAATTATTCAGAACGACTGGTTCAACTTCTGCGTGAGGTTCGTGTGTTCGCTGCCATGGGCTTTCGCGTTCCTCCTGAGATTCAGCAGATGGCTGTCCAAGGTCAAAAGTTTTATCAAAGTGGTGTTGCGCTCAAGCAGGTTGCAACGACATACAATGGAATGCAGGAAGACATCATCGAGTCAACGCGAGCTATGCTCTATGATTCGGCCATCAGCTTTGAACACGTTATCACTGCAAGTGGTGATCGTAAACTTACATGGAAGAACGTAGCGGATACGAACCGGTTCATCGACAAGCTTCGGAATGCCGCAGGTCTTCTCAGTGGTGACAATCGACGCTTACATAGGCTTCATACAGAAGTTAGATCACTTGTCCTCGAGCTTTTTAAGATCGATTTGCTGCGTACAAAAGATCGATGGATGGCTAAAGTTCGACTAATTCGTGAAAAAATGGCCCAAAGCCGTTTCACCAACATGGGAGCGTGGATGCGACACTGGGATATGCAAATCTACAAAGCTCTTGAGCATCAGTACCAACAAGGCTTGGAGTCACTCCACGAAAGTGTCAATGAAATCAAAGCTGACGTTGTGTACGACTCCACTTCAGGGAAAGCAGTTCTCCGACCTCCCATGGAAACATTGCGTGTGCAATTCTATCAACGCATTAAGGACTTCTTAACGTTTCCCAATCGATTCCAAGGAGTGGGAAACAGTGAGTTCTTCCAGCTGATGCCTGGCCACAACGAGCGCGGTATTCTTGCGGTGATGCAACACGCAAGCTTGCTGTTCAAGAAGATTGAGAAAGAAGTAAAGAAGTTCGCTCCAATGCTAGTGATTGGTCAATGTGGCCAACGTGGTAATCCAACTCTTGAGGAGATCGTAGCTGCGGCACTCACAGAAGTTCAACATTGGGAGCAAAATATTCGATTGCTCAAACAAAAAGGCAAGGATATTGCAGGGGTAGACTTGTTCGTGAAAATTGATTGCTTCACCCTGTGCACTGCACCTATCAAACAAACTGTCGAGGAACATCTGGCAAAACTGGCAGATGTGCTGAACTCAACGATTCGCAAGTCCGCAGCTCAACATTTGGAGAAAATCACGCAATTCCTGGACAAGGCTTCGGAGGCACTTGATGGAAAGCTAACGAAGCTTGATGAGATTGGCAAAGCGAACATGCTGCACGCTGAGCTGATGGAGCAAAGGCCAAGCATTGAGGTCGAATTTCATCATTTCTTCAACAAAAATAAGCTTCTTCAAAGCATGACGAATTCTCCCGGTGTGGAGTATCAACAAGTGAAAAGTCGTTGGGATGGGTTTGTTAATCGCCTCGACTCACATGAGAAGGAGATGGAGGAACAACTCGCCAAGATGAAAGGTGCTGTCGATGAAAGTGTGAAGAGTTGGCAGAAGAACCTTGAAAGGTTCAATGCTCAGTGGCATGAGCTAAAGCCTAAAGACGTCAACGCATCAGGCAATGCCTCCAAGTTCGTCGCGGAGAGGCGTGAGCAGTTCGAAGTCCTGAAAACTCAAGGTGAGGAGGTTCGAAAGCAGTGCGTCTTTTTCCACATGGACGAGCCAAATTTGCAAATTATTGAAGATCTCGAGTCTGATATTGGTGTATTTGCGGCAATGTGGGCAACGTGGTCCGAGTTCCAAGCTGACCTCACGGGTCTCAAAGACGAACCATGGATTACATTCCGCAGCAAACTTTTTCGAATGGAAGACTTCGTCAAACTCTGGCAAGATAAGATGCGCGAATCCACTCAAGCGTCAAACAACATTACTGTCCACATTCGAATCTTGCTCGACGAGTGGGCTCGAGCAACCCCAATTTTCAAGTTTGTACGCGGTGATGGCTTCACTCCAAGCCATTGGAACGAATTGTTCCGCCTGTTGCAAATCCGCGATGCAACTCAAGACACCATTACTTTCGGCATGATTTTGGATCGGTATGAGATCGTCTTGCGTCTAGAAAAAGATTTGAAAAATCTCCATGCTCGTGCTCAAGGAGAGGCCCAAATTCGTGAGGCATTGGACGATGTCCGTGCATGGGGATCAGAGGCCAAGTTTTCCCTTGTTCCGCACCCAGACCGCAAAGGTGTTGTCCTCATCACAGAATGGAAGGAACTACTGACGTCCGTGAACGACAATCAAGCACTCTTGTTTAGCATGAAGGATTCTCCGTTCTTCAGTGTCTTCGCGAATGACGCAACGAAGTGGGAGCAACGCCTGGCCGCTCTTGACGACTACTTGCATACGATGAATTCGATCCAGCGGAAGTGGGTCTACTTGGAGCCAATTTTTGCTCGTGGTGCGTTGCCAAACGAGCAAGAGAGGTTCATGCGTGTTGACAAGGAGTACCTCATGATCATGAAGGGAGTCGAAACAGACTCCAAGGTCCTTTCACTAGCTTCTCATGCTGAGTACAAAGACAAACTGCGCAACATCTTAGAGCAACTGGAGCGATGTCAGAAGGCTCTGAACGAATTCTTGGAGCAGAAGCGAGATAGGCTGCCTCGTTTCTATTTTATCAGTGACGATGATCTTCTTGAAATTTTGGGACAAAGCAAAAATCCTGTCGTTATTCAGTCTCATCTGAAAAAGCTGTTTATGGGCATTCACAGTGTCAAGTTCGACAACAACAAGCGCAACATTCTTGCCATTCAGTCCCTTGACGGTGAGCACGTCGCTCTCAAGAACCCTGTGCAAATCACGGACGAAGTTGAGGAATGGCTCGATGCTCTCGACAAAGCCATGAAATCAACACTGCAGGCACATTTGCTGGAGTGCCTGGAGAAGCTCGACGTTGGGCTCTACGCATCACAGATCTTGTGTGCAAGCGAGCAAGTTCACTTCACGAAAAAGACCGAAGAAGCAATGCGCGGTTCTGCGCAAGGAGAGATGAAAAAGCATCGCGCAAACCTTCAAGCACAACTACGAGAGCTTACCGCGTTCTCCGCAAGCAACACTGATGCAGTCATGGAGCTTAAGCTCAAAGCTCTCATTATGGACCTTATTCATAACATTGAGGTCGTTGATATGCTTATCGCAAACAACGTTGACAAGGAAACGGATTGGTTATGGCGCAAACAGCTGCGCTTCTACATTGGCAAAGACGGTCTTTGCACGATTCGAATGGTGGATGCATCGTTTAAGTACAGCTACGAATACCAAGGCAATGCCCCCAAGTTGGTGCACACACCCCTTACGGACCGCTGCTACTTAACCCTCACCCAGGGCATGCAGCTAGGTTACGGTGGCAACCCCTACGGCCCTGCTGGTACAGGAAAGACCGAATCGGTGAAGGCACTTGGAAACGCCATGGGTCGCCAAGTACTCGTGTTCAATTGCGACGAAGGTATCGACTTCAAGTCAATGGGCCGTATCTTCACTGGACTTGTGAAGTGTGGTGCGTGGGGTTGCTTCGATGAGTTCAACCGCTTGAAGGTCGATCAACTTTCTGCTGTCTCCCAAATGATTCAAGTGATTCAAGAGGCTCTTAAGAACGGCGAGGACAACTGCAACCTCCTTGGTCGTCGAATTAACGTTGATGCCAATGCAGGTATCTTTGTGACACTCAACCCCGCAGGGAAGGGGTACGGAGGCCGTAGCAAGCTGCCCGACAACCTGAAGCAACTGTTCCGTTCAGTGGCCATGAGTGCCCCGGATAATGAACTGATTGCCGAGACCATTCTGTACAGCGAGGGCTTTGAGCACGCAAAAGAACTTGCAAAGAAAATGGTAGAGATTTTCAGATTGTCAAAGCAGCTTTTATCAGCTCAACAACACTACGATTGGGGTCTGCGTGCAATGAAAGCCGTTCTCCGACTCGGAGGTGTGCTGGTCCATCAGTATCTCAAGGAGCGCATCTCGTCTGGTGCGACACCGTCCTCGCAACAAGTTCTTGCCACTGAGTCTGAAATCATTATCAAATCCCTGCGAGTCAACACCCTATCAAAACTGACATTCGACGATGCTATTCTTTTCAACAACCTCATCAGTGATGTCTTCCCTGGCATCGATATTCGAGAGATTCAGTACGAGGAGCTGCGCCCCGCCATCGTGGAGTCCATCAAGGAGCTTAAGCTACAGTTAATTGAGACTCAAGTTCTCAAAATTTTACAACTGTACGAAGCACTTCAGCAACGAATGGGTGTTGTCCTGGTAGGTCCCAGCGGAAGCGGTAAAAGCACGCTGCTTAAGATTCTTCGCAAGGCATTGCAGCGTCTCAACGTCACAGTTCCGATGTATGTCATGAACCCCAAGGCGATGCCCCGTCATCAACTCCTCGGTTACATGGACATGGACACGCGTGAGTGGTTTGACGGTGTTCTGACCGAGGCTGCAAAGAAGGTGGTCCGCGAGGAGAATACTGTTCGTTCATGGATTTTCTGCGACGGCGATATTGACCCCGAGTGGGTGGAGTCACTCAACTCCGTGCTCGATGATAACAAGCTTCTCACGATGCCCAATGGCGTTCGTATTCAATTCGGCGGAAACGTGAACTTTGTGTTTGAGACGCACAGCCTTGAATACGCCTCGCCTGCTACTGTGTCGCGTATGGGTATGATTTTCCTCTCTGAAGAGGACGTCGACCCAAGGACTGCGGTTGCGACATGGCTTGATGATCAACCTGCCGAGATTCGACCGCAGCTCGGAAAATGGATCCAGGACTACTTCTACCAAGCTATTGACGCGTTGCTGGCCACCAAAGCCCTCATTGTTGACACCACCAAAACCGGTCTTGTCATGTCTGGTCTTAGCCAACTGCAAGGGTGCACGACGAAGGCTCAATTTGCTCAAGGCATCATCTACGGTTTGGGCTCGTACCTGATTGAGAGCCAGCGCATTGATTACGCCAAGGATGTCCTTTATATGGTTGGGGAGCGTGCCCCAGATCCAAAGAATCCTTTGGATTTCATGTATGATGTGAACCGTGCAGGATATCGTAGCTTCCAGTTTGAGCCTTCCATGGACCTCACCGTCGACGATTTACGCCGCACTCCCATGGTGAATACGGTGGATTGCCAACGAAACACTGGCATTATGCAAGCGTGGACACGCGTTGGTAGCGACGCTCAGGGGAAGGGAGGGTTCCGTCCGTTTATTCTCGTTGGCCCCGAGGGCTGCGGAAAGACGATGCTGTTGACGAATCTGTTCGCGAACATCCCCAACTCTAAAGTGGCAGTTGTAAACTGCTCCGCTCAAACTGTTGCGAGCCACGTCATTCAGAAATTGAAGCAAATGTGCCAAGTCTTCAACACTAATCAGGGCCGCGTGCTTCGACCCAAAGAGGCGGACCGACTCATTCTTCTGTTGAAGGATTTGAATCTCCCCAAGCCTGATCGCTATGGCACTGTTCAGTTGCATTCATTCCTTCAGCAGCTCGTCCTCTACCAAGGATTTTATGATAGTGACTTGGAGTGGGTGACGGTAGAGCGCCTTCAAATTGTGGGTAGCATGAATCCGCCAGGCTCGATGGGTCGGTTCCCGGTGGCCCCTCGCTTCATTGCGATCGTCTCTGTCCTCACCATTTCATACCCAACAAAGGAGGCCCTTCAGACCATCTACTCTGACTTCTTCAATATCATGCTGCAAGGCTCTGCCGTGTCAGGCATTGCAGGAAAGAGCGCTGCAGACATAGCTCGCGCGATGACCACTGTGTACGAGACGGTGATCAAACGATACACCGTAGATGACGCGTCCCACTACATTTTCAATCCTCGTGACTTAACAAATTGGGCGCTCAATGTGTGCAACTACAGTGGCGCTGAGATGTCCGAAGTATTGGCGTACGAGGGTCGTCGCATTTTTATGGACCGGCTCGTTCGTCCTGACGATCGCACGAAGTTCGAGAAGTACCTACGAGACGCCCTTGCAGCGTTGAACTACAGCCCACCGCAAGAGGACAAAGACGGCAGCAACGCTCGTTGCTTCGTATCCTGGCTCGACGCAGCTCCAGCTGGCAAGCGCAAGCTCACTGGCGCAAAACAAGAAGATCTCAAAAAGACTTGTGAGACGGCTTTGATGCAGTACTGCCGCGAAAATGCTGACCTCAACATTCAACTCATTCCTGAGGTGCTCTCGTGGATTTCTCGCGTCGACCGCGTGTTGTCGCAGGAGAACGGAAATTTACTGATGGTCGGTCGAACTGGTGTTTGCAGCCCCGAGATGGTACGCCTCGTCGCGTTCCACAGTCGCATGGAAGTCGTCAGCCTGAACATGACACGAGATTACAATATCAAAGCTTTCAATCTTGAGTTGAAGGTTGCCCTTCAGCGTGCCGGTGTGGAAGGGTTGCCGACTGTACTTCTCCTGGAAGACCACAACTTCTTCAGCTCCCAACCTTTAGAGATGATCAACTCTCTGCTTTCATCGGGAGACGTCCCTGGACTGTTTGGCCCAGAAGAGATTGATGCACTCCTTGGCCCACTCAAGGAGGAGGCACTTGGTGAGGGACTTAGCGTGTACGGTTATTTCGTCACACGCGTTCGCAAATTTTTGCATGTCTGCGTGGTGATGGACCCTACCAACGCAGAATATCAAATTCGATGCCGCTCCAACCCCGCTCTCTTCACTCGATGCACAGTCTGCTGGCTTGGAAGCTGGCAGAGCGACAGCCTCAAGTTAGTCCCGCGCCTGATGCTTAGGGATGTATTCCGTATTCTCGACCAGCGAGACGACAAGAAAGATTTCAGCCTTACGACGGAGCTTGTCAACATCCACAAGCACGCTGGAGAGCGCTTTTCTCCTCACCACTTCAAGACTCTCTGTGACACGTATTCTCGAATCTTCCAACAGAAGAACAGCGCCACTGGCGAGAGCCTGAATCGCCTCAAGCAAGGTCTTGCAAAGCTTGCCGAGGCCCAAGAGAACGTCGACACGATTTCCAAGGAAGTCACAGAAAAGAAGGCTCTCATGGAAGTCAAGCAGAAGGAGGCCGACGAAGCTCTTGTACAAATTCAACAGAAGATGGAGGAGGCTGGTGACCAAAAGAAGAATATCCAAAAGATCCAGAAAGACATTGACGGGGAACAAAAGGTCATCGAGGAAAAGAAATCCGTCATCGAAGGTGGGCTTGCCAATATTCAACCTACGTTGGATGCCGCTCGCGCCGCCGTTGGCAGCATTTCATCGTCCCATCTCAGCGAGCTGAAGTCTCTGAAATCTCCCCCGCCGGCAGTCCAAGATGTCCTCGAGGGTGTGTTGGTGTTGCTTGGCAGCGGCGGTGACACAACGTGGGCAGCGATCCGCAAGTTCCTCGCTGGAGATGGTGTGCGCTCGATCCTTACGTTCGATGTCAAGAGCATGTCTGTAAACGTTCGTGACGCAGTGGAAAAGCTGATCAAGACGAAAGAGAACTCATTCAAACCTGAGGTGATTTCTCGTGCGTCGCAAGCAGCAGCACCTATGGCTGCGTGGCTTAAGGCCACAGTTGACTACAGCAAGGTGCTAGATACGATTCAGCCGATGACTGACGAACTGTCAAAGTACGAGGCGAACTTGAACAAGGGCAAGGAGCGAAAGCAGAAGTATGAGGAGAAGCTTGCGAAGGTCGAAAAGAAGGTCGACGAGCTCAAAAAGAACTTTGGCCAAAAGACGAAGGAGGCCGAGCGCCTCAAGGACAAGCTTGAACAAGCTGAAACGCTCCTTAAGAATGCCAACGACCTCCTCGGCAAGCTTGCTGGAGAGAAAACGCGCTGGGGAGAGCAAGTCAAGGTCATCCAGCGAGATGTTCAGCTGATGCCTCGCCGATCATTAGCTGCGTCAGCATTCATCACGTACCTTGGAAATGAACCTGAAGACGTGCGACGAACTGTGCTTGCGGGCTGGCTGGAACGCCTCAAGTTGGATGAGTTCAACTTCTTCACCTTCCTGCGCACGGAAAGCACCCTCCTTCAGTACAAGGCGCAAGGCCTCCCCGGAGACGAGCTGTCCATGGACAATGCAGTTAGCATCCTGGAGCAAGTCCGCACTCCCATCATCGTCGACCCAGCCTCGCAAGCTGTGGAATGGCTCCGCAATAACTTGAAGGAACGAAATGTACCGGTTGATGTTTGCAACATCTCTGACGAACGTCTCGTCTCTGCGTTGGAGCTTGCGATTCGCTTTGGGAAGACGTTCATCATCACCGACGTGGACAAAATCGAGCCCTTCTTGTATCCCCTGCTGCGCAAGGAGCTTAAGAGCGAAGGCACAAAACGTGTCATTCAGATTGGTGATCGCAGATCGATCGATTACGCAGATGGGTTCCAATTATTCCTTGTCACCCGCTCGACGGACTTACGCATCAGTCCAGACGCCACCAGCTACCTCACTGAGGTCAGCTTCACGATCACTCAGAGTGGCTTGGAGGGCCAACTCTTGGGCGTGACAATCCAGTATGAGCAGCCTGAACTGGAGCAGCAGAAGATAGAAATCCTCAAGAAGGAGGAGGCACTAAAGCTGCAGCTTGCAACACTAGAAGAGTCTCTTCTACGCGACCTTGCGTCCTCTCAAGGATCTCTCTTGGAGAACACGACCCTCATTGAGTCACTGAACCAAATCAAAACACAGGCGAGTGAGATTGAGGAGGCGCTTTCCACGTCTAAAACACTCCAGGTGCAACTGGATGAGAAGCGTAACGTGTACCGCTCATTTGCGGCGACTGGATCCACCATCTTCTTCTTGATCAAGAATTTATCTGCGCTATCACACATGTATCAGTTCTCCCTTGGCATGTTCCTGGACATTATTGATCGTACATTGAAGGCCCACAGCGGCACTCAGATGGGTGCTTCTCCTAAGATCGAGGAGCTGACCAAGACGCTGATCCGTCGCGTTGTGGAATCTGTGTCGCGTGCTCTCCTTAAGGAGCACCGTGTGACATTCGGCATTCACTTGGCTCGCTCTCTGAACGCAAGCGCCCTCACAGAGGCGGAGTGGTCCTTCTTTGTCGATCGTGCGGTCGTCTCTGATCAGAAGCGCGGCGAGGCGCGCATTCCCTCGTGGGTGCTCCCTGACAGTCGCTCATCGTTCCAGCTCTTTGCCGCACTATTCCCTGAGTTGATGACCAAGATCAACCTGCAGGAGAGCGATGTGTGGTACCAGTGGATGGGGTCCTCCACACCAGAGGTCGAGTACCCTCTGTTCCTCGGCAAGATATCCGCCTTCCAGCGCCTGCTCGTCATCAAAGCACTCCGCGCAGATCGATTGATTGCTGCCATGAACTTGTTTGCGTGCCAAACGCTACAAGTCCAGGCTCTCACTGACAACTCCTCGTTGCAGTCCCTTGTGCAGTTGACACGCAGCACCGAGCCCATCCTGCTCATCACCACCGCAGGTGCGGACCCCTCTCAAGACCTTCAGCAGATTGCATACCAAACCGTAGGACGCGAGAAGCTCCACCAGATTGCTATGGGAGGAGGACAGACCGATGAGGCTCTGCGACTCCTTCGTCAGGCCTCCCAGGACGGCCACTGGCTTGTCCTGAAGAATTTGCACTTGGTCATTCCGTGGGTATCCGTCTTGCAGAAGGAACTCAACATTATCAAGCCCCATGACAACTTCCGCTTGTGGCTTACGAGCGAGGCTCACGACGAATTCCCGCAAATTCTTCTGTCTAACAGCCTCAAGGTCACATTTGAAGCACCCCCAGGTGTGAAGCAGAACCTTGTGCGTACGTTCAATAACTGGAGCGAAAAGCAATTCCAGAGCCGAACTCCAGTCCAAACGCAACTCCTGTTCATCGCGGCGTGGCTGCATGCAATCGTCCAAGAGCGCCGCTCGTACATCCCGCAGGGTTGGGCAAAATTCTACGAGTTCTCTGCTGCGGACCTGAAATCAGCCACCGATATCATTGTGCAACAAACACAAAATAACACCATCGACTGGCGCTCTATCCATGGCTTGCTGGAGAACGCCATCTACGGTGGTCGCATGGAGACAGAGTACGATGTTCGCATCTTGCGCACGTACCTCAATCGCTATCTCAACCCAGAGATGTTGAGCACTGCCCGCAAGCAACAGAGCCTGTACTTCAAGGTAGCCACTCCCGCAACGGGCAAGCACCGCGATTTTGAGACGCTCATTCAAAGCCTGGCAGACAACGATGTCCCGGCGTTGTTTTCCCTCCCACCCAACGCTGACCGCGTGGTGCAGTCCACGAATGTTGCTGCCGTGGTCAACGACCTCCAGCGCATGCAAGAGACGAAGTCCCTGAACGCCATGACTCGTGAAGAGTGGTCGAATCACTTGACCCCGCTGCTGAACACATGGCTAGAGCTCACTCAGCCGCACTCAGCTCTCCTCAGCCACTCCACGCCCCAATCACGCCGTGATGCAAAGCCCATTGAGGGGTTTGTGGATGCCGAAGTAGCCTCGTCGATTGCATTGCTGCGTAGAGTGAATAACTGCACGACGGATTTGCGACGAGTGATTGAGGGCACCCTCTTACTCAGCGAAGCCCGACGAACGGAATCCAACGCTTTGATTGCAGGAGAAGTTCCACTTGCGTGGGATGGGGTGTTCTGTGGCCCAGAGCGTATTGTTCCGTGGTTCACAAGCCTTGTGGGGAAGGCTGTGGCGATTCAAGAGTGGCAAGCACTTAGCAACAGCTCCATGTTGCTGAAGTCCAAAGTCAACCTCAGCAGCCTGTTGCGTCCACAAACATTCCTCAACGCACTTCGACAAGAAACATCCCACCTCACTCGTGAGCCGTTGGTGTCTCTCAAGCTAGTCAGCAAGATTGGCTCGCCGCCAACAGGTGCTGCACTTCCCGTGTGCCTCACTGGGCTCCTATTGCAGGGCGCTGTCATCGATGAGACTAGCGTGCTTTCGGAAATCCAAGCTGCCGATGCTGCAGCATTCTTCCAGATGCCTGACGTCTACATCGGCTGGGTGCTGAACGCAAACCCCTTGCCAACCGACGTTGCCATTCCTGCGTACGTCAATGCTAGCAAAGAGGTTCTCTTGACGGAGCTTACACTGCCTGCACCCACTGCAGGCGAGGTGGAGCGCTTCATCCTCGCTGGTATTTCGATTGTGCTTGAATAGGAATACCGCGCACTTTAATCCCCCCTTCGACATTCAAACAAGAAAAGCCAGAAATAAAAGCAACAACAACAAAAAAGAAACAAAGAACGATTCAAATGTTACGTGATGAGAAGTAGAATTCAGCGAGCCCACAAACACTGTCGCGCCACTAAGCGAATTGAAATCATACAGCCAAGAACGCATGCAAAGTTTTAAGAATGTTACATTCGACAATAGTTGATGTCCGCATTGGAATTTCTCTTTCCCCACCCGTTGTTGCTGTGAATAGGAAATCTTCCAAGGATATGGATGACAACACACCCGATGAATCGAACGAAGTAGAACATAGCATAGCACCACCGCATCAAGTGGACAGTGCAGTCGACATCAGTAGCGGTGCTGGCCCTGCAGAACCTATCGCAAAAGTATCGAGTCAATCTTCGTGGATCGATGCCCTCGCCAACGAGAGCCACGCTGTGGAAGAAGTGGTACCTATGCAAAGAGAGGAAATAGAGGAAATAGAGGCACAGCTTCATCACCCCGCAGAGACAACGAACAAGGACATAGAGGAATTCATCGTCATGCAAGGCACCGGTGATCTTACTCACATCAGTGGGCACGATGAGAATGCTGAAGTCATGCATTTCGAACCTCCTGTAACCGAAGCAATTGTGACTGGCACGACGGAAGTGACGTCAAATGAATCGCCTCCACCGCCACCGCAACCAACAGAAGGGGTAAGTGAACCTTGCCTTACCACCGAGACTCACCGTGCCGCTCTCACTTCACCAGACGCAGTGCCAGGCTCTACCCCTGATGATACTGAAGTCGTCGAAGCTGTGACGGAGAGCAACAATTGTGTTGATGACGGAGCCCTTCTTACCAAGCAAGACACACTGCCAGCAGCGGCTGAGGGAAGCTCACCCCTCCCATCACAGCCCTCACTTCTGGAAACACCACAACATCACAATAATTCAACAATTCGGAGAAAATCGAATCATCGTGACGCAACGACAAGTCCTATTCGAGGTGATCGCATTCCCAAGTCGAAAACGTCAACGCCACTCCAATCAACGACAACGATTCTCTCGCGATCATCAACACCCACAAGCAAAGCTCAGCACAACCCAACATCAACCCACTCGAAGTTGTCGACGACTCTGCCCTCCCTCCGCAACGTTCGATCAACGTATGAAACACAAATTGCAACGATGGAGCGTGTGGTACAAGCACGATCCGGCGGTGGTGGTGGCGGCTCGTCTTTCTTGTCTGCCATGTTCAAGTTCGCTCAAGGGAAATCAACCAATTTAGAC
>CYKH01001599.1:0-25583 GCA_001460835.1 Bodo saltans
ACGGTGCTGAACGCAAACCCCTTGCCAACCGACGTTGCCATTCCTGCGTACGTCAACGCTAGCAAAGAGGTTCTCTTGACGGAGCTTACACTGCCTGCACCCACTGCAGGTGAGGTGGAGCGCTTCATCCTCGCTGGTATTTCGATTGTGCTTGAATAAGAATACCGGACCGCGCACTTTATCCCCCCCCTTCGACATTCAAACAAGAAAAGCCAGAAATAGAAGCAACAACAACAACAAAAAAGAAACGAAGAACGATTCAAATGTTACGTGATGAGAAGTAGAATTCAGCGAGCACACAAACAATGTCGCGCCACTAAGCGAATTGAAATCATACAGCCAAGAACGCAAGCAAAGTTTTTATGAATTTTGCGTTCGACAATAGTTGATGGGAATTTCTCTTTTGTTTCCCCTTGTTGTTGCTGTGAATAGGAAATCTTCCAACGATATGGATGACAACACACCCGATGAATCGAACGAAGTAGAACATATCATAGCACCACCGCATCAAGTGGACAGTGCAGTACACGACATCAGTAGTAGCGGTGCTGGTCCTGCAGAACCTATCGAAAAAGTATCGAGTCACTCTTCGTGGATCGATGCCCTCGCCAACGAGAGCCACGCTGTGGAAGAGGCACCTCTGCAAGGGGAGGCACCGCTTCATCACCCTGCAGAGGCAACGAACAAGGAAAGAGAAGAAGAGGACATCATCGTCATGCAAGGCGCCGGTGATCTTACTCACGTCAGTGGGCCACTTGATGAGAACGTTCATGTGACGCATCTCGAACCTACTGTAACCGAAGAAGTTGTGACTGGCACGACGGAAGTGACGTCAAATGAAACTCCTCCTCCATCACAACCAACAGAAGGGGTAAGTGAACCTTGTCTTCCTGCCGAGACTCACCATGCCGCTCTCGCTTCACCAGACGCAGTGCCAGGCACTACCCCTGATGATACTGAGGCCGTCGAGGCTGTGACGGAGAGCAACAATTGTGATGATGGCGGAGCCCTTCTAACCAAGCAAGACACACTGCCAGCAGCGGATGAGGGAAGCTCACCCCTCCCATCACAGCCCTCACTTGTTGAAGCACCAAGCCATCACAATCGTACAACAATTCGGAGAAAATGGAATCATCGTGATGCAACGACAAGTCCTATTCGAGGGGACCGCATTCCCAAGGCGAAAGTGTCAGCGCCGCTGCAATCGACGACAACGATTCCCTCGCGATCATCAACACCCACAAGCAAAGCTCACCACAACCCAACATCAACCCACTCGAAGTTGTCGACGACTCTGCCCTCCCTCCGCAACGTTCGATCAACGTATGAAACACAAATTGCAACGATGGAGCGTGTGGTACAAGCACGATCCGGCGGTGGTGGTGGCGGCTCGTCTTTCTTGTCTGCCATGTTCAAGTTCGCTCAAGGAAAATCAACCAATTTAGACCTTTCCGACGGATTTCTGCAGTGGGTCCCGATCGATGACTTCCGTCTAGGATTGGAGTTGGTCGCGAATCGACCATCACCGATTAGCATGGTGGATGTCAGCGGCTGGTGCACGCAGGAGCAGGGCCAACTTTTGTTAGCGTTCTTGCAGCTGCACAGGACTATTGTGTTTGTGAAGTGCAACAACGTCATGGCTACTGGGATGTCGACAACGCTAGCACAGCCGGGCCGTGGAGCAAATGCCCGGTCGATTGGAGAAGCGATGCCGCTTGCATCTCCGGTGAGCGAGGAGGGTGGTGGCGATTTCAACTCTGTTGGTTCAAGCCCACTCACGACTGGGCGTTTAATGGCCAAAGCCGCAGATCCGCACCTTGCACAGCAACGTGCTCCTGTGCAGCGGGAACTTGTGTGGAAAATTGCTGAGGCGTGTGTCCTAAACGTTGAATATTGTGCAAAGTTTGAGCGTGTGACGCTTCAGCGAGAAACTCGCGCCATGAAGCGCTTTTTCGCAGCACAGCTTGATGATCTCATCCGAGCACTTGAATCAGAAGAGTCTGGACATCGATTTGAGATTGGTGAGGAGCGGCGGAAATTTCTGCTGAAGCTATCTGCTGTAGAGCACATGCAGCTTGTCAGTGCTCACCGTGCGACCAAGCGGCGGGAGCAAGAGATCGACTTTGAAGGAATGCGGCAAGACGTGAGAGATGCTGAAGCCTATGCACGCTGGTTGAATGACCGGCGTGAGAGTGCTGCACATATTCATTTGGTCTCAACGTCCTTCCAACACCTTCGGCGTTCGTTGGTGGCCTCGACTGAAGTTGCGGAGAGGTTTGCTCTCGTGACGGAGTGCAACGACAGTAGGTACGCAATCCGCCGACGTGAAGGGATACGCCGCCAAGCGAATCGAGAGGCGGTGGCTGCTCTGGTGGCTGCTCTTTCGCTCGAAGAGTTTGGAGATCGCAGGGACACAGCAGTGTTGGAGGCTCAGTTCCGCGCGCACCTAAGCGGTTGCTTACGAGATCTGAATACTGTCGCCTTGGAGTTCCAAGGAGCGCGTTCCGCACTTGACGACGAGGACAATCGCGTACGACGAGTGGAAACCGATAAAATTGAGAAGGAACGTCACGCGTTTAAGGAGCATGTGCGCCACGAGGACGGCCGTATGCACCTTGAGCGTATTCGTGAGCGAGAGCGGTTCTTCCAGAAGTTTCACCAGTCTAACGGTTCACTGGAGCGCGAGGAGGTGTCGGAGTTCCGGATGATACGCGAACTACGTATGCTGCTATTGCAAGCTGCCAGAGCAATGGCGGCAGCGTCGTCCGCTGAGGCCAAGCTCGCAGCCTACTGCGTCGATGACTGCGGCCTGAAGCTCCAAGTAGACGGCCGTACACACTTGCACAGCTACGCGGTAGTTTCTGTGAGCAATGCGGCTTCTCCAGCGGATCCCTCCAACAACAAGGAACTTCTACTTCCATGGGTGGGGTACTTGCGAAATCCCGAGGCCAAACTACGGAAGGTTCTAGGCTTGCGAAGTTGCGCGTACAGGTTCGACCAGCTACTGCAAGCTCTCTCGCGACGAAAGGCACAGACATTGCTGGAGGAGACAGACACAAAAGTTCTCTTTGAAGGCGGAGCAGATCGGTGCGCATTCGCTGTGCAACACGACGTCCGACCGCCGCTGTCTTTGGAGGCCGACGTCACACCTCCCATACAATCTTTCTTGAGCCAACGGAGAATTGTGCGTGGTGCGACAGTGGAGTTCAAATTGCACAACTCAGCGATACAGACACTACAACCTTCTGCGTTACTGTTGGTATCACCGCGAGGGTCCAATGTCCACAGCCACCACAGCGGAGGCGGCAGCTTTGCTGGAACGTCGCCGAGTGGATCAGAATCTGAGCACCACCACCACCAACAGCAGCAGCAGAATAATAATAACAGCCCACATCATAGCTCTGTCCCTCGTAAAGCCAAGCTTCGTACGGCAGCCTTGTCCGTCATGCAGGCCGACACTACTGTTCTCCACCCATCGTTTGAGGAAAGCATCTCTTGTGTCGGATTTGAGAGGGTAGGATGCGTAGGGACCATCATGGGGATCACCTGGGAACGAGTGGCGGCCCCACCAAAAAGCCAAGCTTCGTACGGCAGCCTTGTCCGTCATGCAGGAAAATCATGGGGATCACCTGGGAACGAGTGGCGGCCCCACCAACACACCACTCCTCCCCTATCGACGGGGATAACAACCACCATGTTGTGTTGCAGTGCGTTGCAGTGACCGATGATGCCGTCATGCAGTACAGTGAACTTCATCATAAGACGTTTTGCAGCTCCGTGTCCACCCTGCTCAACTTGCTGTGCTTCCGGAGGGTCCTGCAGTTAGATGGGCTTGACGCTGCCACAGCACTTGCAAAGACAATAAGTGCGGGACGCCCTCCGGTATCTTCCATTACCGTGCGCGTGACTGTTGTGGGAGATGGTATCCCAGACTCTGCCTTGGATGTGAGCCGAGGGCTCAAACTCAAATCTTCATTGCCTCTTGTCAAACGAAGTTACTGCGCATCGTCAGAACGTGTTCTCCACATGGAAGTGAGGCCTCCGCTGTTGGCGAGCGCTCTACCAATGAGCCGCCCCATTCAGCTGGTCAAGGAGCATGGATGCGGGGCGGTGTTAGGAAAGATACGCAAGCAAGTATTCCCGAGCGACTTAACCTCCCCGATGGTGGGAAGCCCTAAATCAACCAAGCGTCTTAGTAACGCTGCTATTGTCGACATGTTCGCGTCTGGAGTGAACACCCCGAAGAATTCTCATCAAGGTAATCACTCGTTTGCATCATCGTCACCGGGAGGTGACGACAACAACAATGCTTATCAGAACAACGCCGTGGTTCCACAATTTAAGCTGCCAGCAACACACAACGATTGTGTTCTGACATTGCGTCTCATTCCTGAGAGTATTGAGGCACAGCTGCAGATGTCACTGGTGCTCCGCCTGGACCCAGGTGTGTTGAGTCTTGATCCATACAGCCAGGGTGCTGGTGCGTTGCTTCGCGGGAAGTCTATTACGCTTAGCCCTTGTCCTAAATTCTTTGTCCTCGCACCCTCCACGTCAGAGGCTGCCTTCAGGTTTCCTAGTCCCGCTGAAGCGACACGCGTCCTAGAGATCGACCTCGGTAACGACAACGTGACGACAGGTGACTTAGTGGCATTCCTGCAGCAATGCGTGACGGTGTCCCCCGTAGACGGATGCACCCTTGCGCATGGTTTGGCTGCGCGCATTCGTTGTGAGATCGAGGACCCCTCTGACGTTGTCTCTGTATTCGAAGTTCCGTTTACCACCGCCGAGCCATCGCCAGTGAGTCCCGTGATGGCGAACATTGCAGCGCCCATCATCGACGACACGCCATTCGGTTTTGTGAGCCCAGACCCTCGACGGCCTCTTATTATTCATCCAGGTCCCGATCCAAGCCTCGTTGGTATGCCCAACACGCCTGACATCCATCACGCCGTTCGACTCATGCCACGCTTAAGCGTCTTGTTGGCCCGAGCCATCAACATGAACGATTACCGAGCGCTGCTGCACGCTGAGACGAACGATGTGGATCGTGCTGCTGCTGACGATGTCGCACACCCCCACCCCCAACAACATCTCAACCCGTTAGAGAAGTGGGTGATCAATACGATTGCCGCTGTCATCGAGTCGCAGTCTCAACTCCCCCCTCAGTCTCAGTCTCACCATGGTGCTCGACTGACTCCATTATTCCCTCGTTCTGCCGACACAACACCACCCGCAACTGGCGCCGCTGCAGCCTTGACGTCACCCACGACTGCGTCGCCGTTGATTAGCGGTGCGATGATCCTGCTCTCTCCTATTGGTGACATTCGGGTGCACGGTACCGTTGATTAGCGGTGCGATGATCCTGCTCTCTCCTATTGGTGACATTCGGGTGCACGGTAGCATCCATGTGCGGCCTGTCCCAGAGGAGCGGGAAGTATCCTCCTCCCATAGCAACAATGGGGAGGACCACAACGGCAGTGGGAGCATGGCACTGGAGTGGGTAGAAGATCCCCACGATGGACGGTTCGTCGTGTTTGCCCCTCGGCATAAGGGGATCGGGTTCGCTCGCAGGCCATCTCAGGTGCAGAAGAACAAAGCGTTCGATGTGGTCTCCACTGGTGCCGTCTTTACGATGAGCGTCTCAGGCTGCACATTGCGGGAGCTGGCGTTCGAGTTGCAGGAGATTTATGTGTCTACGACGCATTTTATGCTCCGCCCACGAGTCGCGTCCCTCACAGTGTCGATGGACTTGGTGATGAAGCCCCCAGCTGGGGGTGATGCTGACACATTATTGCACAACGAGGTAAGTGACGATGAGCACGAAGCGTCGACAACAACTGCAGTGCCACCTGCTCTCCAGACAGACTCCTCCGCGGCTCCAAGCAGAGCCCCAAGCAGAGGGAATAGTGTTCTCGGCAGTGCTCCTGCGAAACCGATCCTTCCCATCCGTTCTCCCCCTCCCGCAAAGCCTCTGGATGGCGGTGGTGAGGACCATCATGAACAAAGTGGTGAACACAAACATCATCTTACTCAAAAGCCTCCGTCCCCCCTTGAGCACAAGCTGCACGCTGCAGCACCTCAAGTTGCCCCTCTCCCCAAGGCTGTTGTCGTCCCATGGTTGCCCTTTAGGACGCGCGTCGTCCTCCCGATCGAAGTCTGCGAGGCTCAGTTGCCCATTGCCCCAGTCCGAAAACGCATTCAAGTCGTGGAGAATGCAGGTGGGTGGGTTGCCGCATCACCTTTCCAATTCACGAAACCTGATGCGGCAGTATGGTGCGATGCATTCAACGGAGGAAGCCTAACGGTGAACATAGCGGACGGAAAGGGGCCTGAGGACAATCTGGTGATTCGGTCCATGAGCGTCGGCCCCATTCGTGTGAGGCTTATCAGTGTGGCGAGATTGCCACGTGAACGAGCAGAAAGTCCGAATGCTAAAGCTCACAAGGAAAAGGCGACAGACATCCCCTCCCCTGCATCAGCAGACGCATCAGCACAATCAACTGCTGCTGGAGCCGTCCCATCACCGTCGGCTCCTGGTGGCGGTACAGGAGTGGTTGTGCCACCGCTACCAGTCGCAGCAGCGGCCGCCACTGCATCGTCCGCTGGCAAAACAACATTGGTCACGACGCCACGGCGTAAGGGACCCATGCGCCCTGGCAAGGTTGATGATGCCATGATTGAGTCCATTTTGTCTCCCAACACGACAGATTTAATGTCTGCACTTTCGCATCGGCGAGGTGGTCGTCTCTCAACAGAGCGACTTGAGGATGAAATCGGGGATGTCCTGTTCGACATTCCCTTGCAACAACTTCATCATCATTCTGTCTTCTTTGGCGATGCAGCGCCTATCATCGGAGGTTTGCCAAGTGTGCACTCACGCCCTAACCTCCCCCTAGGCAAGAAAGTATCAAACACCACGTCTCCAACCACTGCAGCCCTTCACCCACAACCCAAGAGGACTCCGACGGAGTTACGCCTGACGGATTTAATGGCGCAACACGAGGAGGAGGAGCACAAAATTCTATCCCCCCGCCGATATCCCTTGATGCACTTTACGAAGTTAGAAGACGTTGTTCTCCGAGGTGGTCGCTTGAACCACCAACCGCCCTCTGTCGCGAGCCCCCTCAGAGATCATGACGGGCCAATTGCACTGGATACAAATATTGTCAGCAGTGTCGTGACACCCGTTAGTGGCCGCGAAGATGATGACGAAGACATGAACGCGAAGCTGCTGATGATGAAAGTGCGCTCCTTCAAAGCTGCATGGCTCGTGCGAGACCACATTCGTCAGCAAATTTCGTTTGGACGAGGGCAGGAGATATTGTCGTACCGCCGAACTGCGTTGCTTCCAACAATGGTGCGCACGTACGAGGTGTATCGTGACACAACCATTTCTGAGACAGCAACCACAAAAGAGGCGCAAGAAGTTGCCTTAGGTGCAAGTGGTGCGTTTGGGCGACTATCGCGTACGGCAACATCCATGTCGGATCCCTTCGGCGGCCTTGGAGATGGAGACGTAGACGGAGGCGTGTTCGGTGCCGTCAATGAAACATGGAAGAAGTTGGGTACAATGACGGTGCGTAAATCTCACGTGAAGGTCGACTTTGTAGAGGCGAATCAAGACGCCGCACCTGTCTCGTCAGACGACGTGCTGGCACTTCTGGGAAACGTGGCGTTTGCCTGTGAGCCGTGCACAACGCTTACCAACAATACCAAACTGCTCGAGTACAACGTGGTGCCGGCAGATGGGCCAGAAATTCGATTTTCACAGATCATTGGAGTTCAGAAAGCAGAATCGCATCCCACAGTACAACTCTTACGCACCCGGGTCTACTATGTCCCCAACACAATAGACGTCATGTGCATCGGTGCACTCCCGGTCACACCGTACGCTCAATGCTTCGTGCAAGCCCATCCTGCGCAGCATGCCTCGGCACCACTCTGTTTCGACGGCGGACGCCTTCAATACGAAATTATCTCCGGTGAACAAGATGGGGACAACCTGTATCTGATGACACGCGATGAGCAGCTCAAAGCGAAGAATTTGTATGAGATCTGGAGGCAAGAGCAGGTGCACCTACGCAACCGCGATGAACCCTTGGCGCCACAAGTAGAAGAGCTCTTGCATAAGTTCACGGCTTACGAAGGCATTGGAGAGGTAAGTGCTACAGGGAAAATGATGCGTACCTTTGTGCACAACCGCCAACGTGGCGACGACGTCAACTTTTCCATCGGCATGACGGAGGCGTACAATCCGTTGAAGGTGTTGGTGGAGCTCGGCCCGTGGCAACCCGACCACTGTCAAGCTCTGCATGTCATGACAGCAATGAACGCGGTGGGGTTCCGTACGACTGCAGGTCCTGGTGATCGTGTGGTGCGAATTTCGTTGATTCGAGGAGGCTCGGGTGCTCCACTTATGACACACGTTCGTTTCACCATCTCCGTGCGGTCGCCACAATTGTACATTGCAGAGGGGCAGGGCCGGATGTCGTACGCTGCAAAACGTTTTCTTCGTGCACCTGCAACCATCGTGAGCGTGTTCCCGACATCAGCACTGACGGTTGACCTTGGGCCAGACCTAACCCGTGTGGTTCGACAAGGCTACCTTGAGTTCCGCATGGTAGGCGTGGAGACTGGGGAGCGGCTTTGTTTCCGCTGCCCTACTGCGGCAACGGATAGTGTTGCTCCAGTCGCTGCAGCACCACCAGCTTCTGATGCAGCTGGTAAGAAGAAGGTTGGAGCGAAGTCTGCCCCGGTCCCCCACAACCCAGCTGCCTCCACCACAAGCAGCACTATTGGCCCTGCACACACAACAACAACTGGTGATGTTGGCAATACCTCGTTCCACAATACTTCCGTGACGTCGATACTCTTTGGAGGCAGTACTCTCGGTAGTGGCGGTGCGCTGACAACCCCAATGGCAGCAAGCAGCACAACACTGCCACCACCCTTCTGCTTGTATGGACGCCGATTGTTTGATGCCGATGGTACGACGTACCTTGGTGTCGTGACGGTGGCGGCACCAACACTGATTAAGATTGAATTCGACTTCAGTTCTCAGTGTACTGCTCAGCACATTGCCCACTTGGTCAAATGTCTTCACATGGCTGTTGGGCGCGGAGTGCCACCCGGGGTGTCCCCCAGTCGTCGAGTGGAAGTTCTCCTGTGCACGTCGGAGTCGTATGGAACACCGACCTCTTCCACCGGCGACGGTTTCACTAGCTTCCTTTCGTCCGTTGTGGCTCTGGACTCGCCGGAGGGTGCGGCGCCAACAACCGAAGATGCTGCGTAGGGGCGTCATGCGCAGAGGGGAGTTAACGAGTGTGTGACATCCTTTTTCCTCTGTACAATCTGATGTGATGTTAGTGTTGCTAATGCGTGAATTTTTGGTCCAAGCGATAAGTTACCTCGATCACCTCCTTTTTAAACCGACTTTCTAAAAGTCGCACAAATCATTCATTATTTAGTGTCGATCAAAATATACGTTGGCATTTGCGTTGTAGCGGATGCGAAGAATCACAGTCATCAGGCTTTCATCACGAGGTGCCCGCCGTCATGGCAGTGGTGCATCGCAGTCGGAACACTTCGTGAGTTTTCAAGCAGCGCCAGGATTCTCTCAGGCGCCCAAGTCTACGATCGGCAAAGCACCAAAAGATGTCCCAGAGACAACCGTGCAGTGCTACGTGATTCCCGAGGTGGTCACTGCTGAGGAGGAGCGTGCATTGATTGACTTTACCTCTCCATGGTTCGACCGCCTCCCCTACGGCGATGGGCATGTCGATGGACTCATTCATCACTACAAGGAGTTCTACCGACCATTTACTGGGCTGATGACAGACGACTCGTACTTTGAGGAAACTGCATCAGCTCGTAAGATGGTCGCCGCATCTTCAAACACTTCTTCTTCTCCCTCTGGCAGGACGATCGAAGGGAGGTCTTCTCTTTTGCAGGAGAGCGTCGAGGAAAGCAGGATGCAGTGTGTCCGCAGCGCCTTGGCCATGTGCCGCCGCATCAGCACGGAGCACCTTCCGTTTATCCCAGTGCAGGAGCGGGTTCACTTCTTACAACTGCACGGGGATGGGTTTATCCGAGCACACACCGATGAGAGCCGCAATTCCAGCGGTATTGTGGCAGGGCTAACGCTGGGATCCGGAAGAGTGATGTCATTGACTCATAAGAGGTTTCCAGGCAAGAGGATCGACTTGTTGCTAGCCCCCCGATCCTTTTATGTTCTCTGTGGCGCAGCGAGACATGAGTGGGAGCACAGTGTCGACTGGACCGTCGACGACGACGAGCATTTGCAACGCGCAATGAAGTCACATGTCGCAGAAGGCTCGCCTGTTCTGTTTGAAGGAAAGCCAACAGGGTTTACTCGAGGCATGCGGACTGCTGTGATTTTCCGAGGGTTGTCTCCTATGGACCTGTTGATGCAGCGCATGAAGGAAAAGGAGGCAGCAGCAGCAGCATTATCACGTTGATGCGTCCTTCCGATCCACAACACCTTCTTTCCTCTCGGTTCCTCCACCTTAGCGCAAAAGCACTTGTTCATCAAAAAAGTGCTATCATTCTTCGTCCTCTCTTCACATACAACATTTGCCGCGCGCATATCATCTCTTGAGTGAAGAGTCGTCCTCAAAAGTCATCACCTGCACATTCCAATTTCAATTTTAATGTCAAAATTTCGCGAATATTTCGCCTCTTTCGCTCTCAAGCTTTTTGTTTTTATAATATTGATTGCCTTTTATTATGATAGGGAGCACATAGAGGCGGAGAGTGAAAAGTTACAGTGGGAAATTCTCACTGCCTTGAAGTGAAGGTTGAGCCCAGGCAAAAAACCATTGAGCTTCTCTTATTTTCCCCTTCGCTTAAATAACCCAATCATACACCGAAGCATTGTAGCAGTTGAGACCACCTATTTTTCCTACGCCAATTATAATTCAACAAGAGCTGCGCGTGTGCTCTCCGATGTACGCCGAAGCTGTTCAACTAGTTTGTAGTGAAGCCCCGCACTTGTACCATCGCGTGTGGCGTGAGCGTAGAGAACTTGCCGTTGCGTCAGGCTGCACTCCAGACCAAATGCCCTGCGCACTACGCGTGGCGACTGTTGCCACGTTGTATGGCACTTGCGAAATTCGACGAGCCGAGGTGATTGTTCTCGCTGATCGACATCGGGAGAAGACACCCATTTCTGAAGCTATGCGGCGAAAATTATTAGACCTTAACGACCTTAGCGCGTCGTTGGCTGTCGACAACCACAACAGCAGCGAAGGAGGAAAGTTGTTTGTGTGCTGGATCACTCTCACAGATGCGGAGGAACAGTGCGTGATGGGGCAGGAGGTGTACGTTATTGACGCCGCACGAGCAGAGCTGGGCCCTTTGTGGGAGGGTGACGTCCATAGTCGAAAGTCGTCCAACTCACCCAACCATCATCATCGTAACGCGCATCCACACCAACAGAGTACATTGGATTCTCCCAATGCGGACATTGGACCGCTTCCCGGAATGCACATTGACCCCCCATCAGACGCTCGAATTTCTCTGACGCTTCCCATAAGTGGTCTCATGGTTCGAGAACGAACATCTCCTTCCGGTCTCACAGATCGTAGCCCATCTTTTGGAAGCAGAGCAACGACAGAAAACGTGAGACGAACCTCGATTGGCCACTCGTCATCCCGAGGCTCGCAAGTTCCAAAGCCCACTGCAGTCCGCGTGCAGCATCAGAATGGCCTGCTGTCGTCTCGTCAAGGTACGTCCCCGTTGAACGCTCAAGACAACATCGATCTAGTGGACATGAATGAGCGGGTCTTCCAAGTCCAAAATAACTCCTTTGTGTCATCCTCACAAAGTGCTCGCCAAACGCCGACTTTCACAACCCAACACCATCGCGATACAAGAGTGCTGAGCCTCTACCAGCGTAACAAACGGCGCGCGACAACGACGACGACGGCTGCGCCACCGCACGAGGCACCGCTTCCTGCTGCTAGCGCCACGACGACTGAGGAGTGGCTTCGATCGGGCGGTACAGTAGATGTTCAAGCGTTGGCGATGTCGACCTCTCGTGCTGCAGCTGGTGCTTCGAATCAACTTGTGGAGGCACAAGGACACCTGTCCCAGCTATCAAAGCTTTGCTCCATTCTTGACGTCGAACGGCAAGAAGGCTCATCACTGGAGACGTTGCTCTCCAAGGTAGCTGCTACCGTTCACCTCGTCGAGCAGCGCCTGGTTGATGTGGAGAAACTCGTACGACGGCAGGCGTCGATGAAAGATGCCGGCGTAGAGTGTGACTTCACGACTGTGTCAAAGTCAACGATTGCGTGTCAGACCGACACGGTCGTGTTTGCAGATGAACTGCAGCAACAACAAGCGGCGACGTTGTCGGCGTTGATCCCAAGCGGCTTGCGACGAGGGCAGCAACACCCATCACAACATCCACAACAACAGCCACAACAACCACTACTCCTTCCGCAGCACCTGCAGCAGCAACCTTCGTACCAGTGGGAGCCTCCTCAGCAGTCGATTTCACTACAACAAGATCTTCTACCACAACATCCTGGGACACCAAGAGATTCGT
This sequence comes from Bodo saltans, assembly GCA_001460835.1. NCBI lineage: Eukaryota > Euglenozoa > Kinetoplastea > Eubodonida > Bodonidae > Bodo > Bodo saltans. The sequence continues at coordinate 12,572 of CYKH01001599.1, forward strand.
CGCGAAATGGGTCACCCGTCAACGGCTCACTTTATGCTCAACAACATTCATCGTCCGTTGCGTCGACTCCTCTCGCAGCGAGCATTCCCTCCCGAACGAATGGGCAGTACAACGGCCCCGCAGCAGCAACAACACGCAGCCCATTGACAGGACCAATTTCCATCCCAAGACTAGTTGCGGTAGGTCGTGCTTCTTCCTCTTCTGCACCCCTCCTACACAACAACGCGTACCTTGACGAGGCGGCTCTTACACCACGTGGCGTCCGCCCACCACAGCATCACCGCCGTACAAATTTTGAGCAGCCGCGTGCGCTAGCAGATGTTGACCTCGAGGGGTTCATACCACGCTCTGCGCCGCTGACCGCACAACATCAGCAACAACATTATTATCGTAGTCTTCATGGTGACGCACCACCTTCATCTCACCGTCATCATCATCAAGATGACCTCGTATCGGAGGTCCCCGTCAAGGATCCAATTAGTGCTTGGGTGCACGACGTGACAGGCCACCTACGCCACACACCACCAGATGAGTTTAACGAGAGCTGGCGTGGCCAAGAGACAGAGTTGCGTATCGTGACGGAAGCCGGTACTAGTGGTCACCGAAGAGGTCTACATCACGCAAGCAACGATGGAAAAGGAGGAGGCCACCAACTCGGAAGTACCTCTCATTTTTGGAACGAGGCAAACGGGGCGAACAACACCACTTCAAGTACCACCGCCATGTCGATGGGTGTGTTCACAGCTGCGTGGGGCAGCGGTGGCGGTGGCGGTGATAGGAGGGAGCGTTCTCCTCGAGCACGTGATCCCGCGTCGCGTGGGCCTACTGCTGCCGGTGATGCCGGCGTGAATGGGGCAAGTGGTGGGCGTAGTGGGCTACGTGATGTGCCCACTGGAAATATGTTCCGGAGGCGATAATGTTGATTGCTCCCCACGAATGTGCTTTTTTTTCGTGGAGATTGATCATATTTCTATCTCATATTTGGTCTCTCCGTTCCCCACGTTTCTTGGGGGCTGTTGAGAGAGTTGTGTGAGATTTCTTGTTCCAGCGCTTCGCTACTTTTTCCCTGACGATTCGAGACCCAGAAATACCTTTTTTTTCTTCTTTTTTTTTCTTATTTTTAAACCAACAGCGAATAATGATCTTTTTTTTCTTTCTCCTTGAGCCTCGAAACGCAACATATCTCGCGCACTTCTTGATACAACTTCTTTAGTTTGTGTTTTTTTTTCCGCCAATAGCGAGAGGGAACAACAGATGAGTCATTACAGCGGTTCCTCAGTTGTCCAAGTGAGGGACGTGATGCTCCAGCATGTTCCTGTCGTCCCTACCACACACTCTGTCTCTAACGGCACAAAAAAAAAAAAAAGCGATCGCAACGTCGTCGTCGTCAGCACCACAACCGCCGTTGATGCCACGAGAGATCGCAGCGCGGTATCGTGGATGGACCTCCGATGGGTCTCGCTCATGCGACCCGAATTTGCAATACTATTACGCGTTTGATGATAGGTTAGGGGGCCGCCAAGTGTTTATCAAACTGTGCCCCCGTGGCAGCGACGATGATGTCAGTCGCCACGCGCAACACATGGCCAAGATGCAAATTCAAGTGAAGCATCCTCGACTACAACCGTTTCACGAGTGCATTTCAACGCCCAAGTATTTGTTATCCATCGCTCCTGCCATACGTGGCGGGACTCTGCTCGACGCACTGCAGCGGCACAGTTGTGTGGCTTCCCACGAAATGGTTCATGCACAGGATGTTGTTGGCACGCCAACATCAGCGAATTCCTCCAGCATTCCACCACAAACACTCTCAATACCATCTTCATCGCTGGCCGTCATCCAATCACAAGAAGAAGAGAAACAGCTGCGACCTGCACTCACAGAACATGACATCATTCAGGTGATCAGAGGCGTGCTTCAAGCGTTGCGCCACCTCCACACAGAGGGCATACGCTACGGGTCCCTACACCCAAACAAAATCGTCTTCGCGGATGTATCATCTAACATCGGCGACGTGATGCTGTCAGGGTATAGAGGAAGCTTCAGTGTCCTTCACTCCATTACCAACCCCGCACTTCCCCGAACAAGAGAAGATATGCGACGATGCGGCTTGCACTATGGCGCGATCCCTTTTCTTTCTCCGGAAGAAGTGGTGGCGTACTTCGGGGGCAGTGATATGTTCAGTTACCGTAACGTATCGCCCACCACACGAACGCAATGCGACGAAGGCGACGGGACTGCTGGTGATGTTGGCGTGGAGTCGGACATGTGGGGCGTTGGAGTTCTCACGTTCCTACTCCTTACGGGCGAACATCCTTTCTGGGGACGGGGTGAGGGGCCGTACCACGTCCTTCAGCGGATCTTAGACAATGACTTTGTACCCGACACGATCCGGAGCACTGTGGAGCCGTTTGTGTGGCCACCGGCTCACTTGACCACCGAGGCGATTGCTGCGTGCCCAACGTCTGCGGAGCGTATGTTCCGTGAGGTGCAACTTGCTCGGGGATCTATGTATGCCCCCGCACTAGACTTTATTCAATTATGTTTGCAACGAGACCCGAAAGTTCGACTCAGTGCAGATGAGGCCCTCTTGCACCCTTGGTTGACGAAAGTCAATCCCCTCGAAGGGCCCTCTGAACGTACGATTCCTAAAGCGGCTCGCCTCGCTTATCTACACCCAGCCGTGGCGTCATCATCCCCATCGTCTTCGTGGACAACGCCTTCTCACATTGGCCGTTTTTCTGAGTTGCTGCATGATTACGTTACGTGCTGCAACGCTGCCGGCATCCGACTGAATACCTACACACTATCAACCCTGTGCCATCCAGGATCGTGGCGAGACCGAGAGGACCTTGTGGTTGACCTCACTCAGAGCGGATGTGGTGCCGTGGGGCCGTGGGGTGCAGCGCGGTGCTTCAATCTCACTTAGTGACGTTGGCAAAGAAGAAGAATCATTGTCCCGACGAGGAGAGAGGCACGTCGTCCGTTACTTCTTGTGGGATTGCGGCGCCACCTCCGCTCCGCCTCGTGCGGCTTCATTTTGCAAAGTGTGACCTCCACGACGCCTCGGTGACGTTCATGGTGCAATTGTTAGTCGACAACATCGAGCTCATTGTGAACACACTAGAGGTTATTGACGTCTCTGAAAATCCACAGTTGACACACGCTAGCGGACGTACGCTGCTGCGCCTGCTGGCAGCATGGCAGAGGTGCAGGAACCGCCGTGTCGCCCCTGGTGTTCACAACGGCGGCGTGAAGTCGAACGTAACAACGGAACTTGCCCTGAAGGTAGACGGCACCAGCATTGGTCCTCACTTGATCGCTACAATTCAACATTTCGCCTGGGGAGCCTGAAGAGTGGGGGGAACAATAACTTAGATTGAGCTATCTGTAGAACTCAAAGTCGTTATGTTTCTCATCTTTCCCCCCCTCTGTACACTCATGGATTTTTTCATTTTCCGGTTCAAGAGCTCGTGATGAGCCATGAAGCGAGCAATACCGTTTCTTTTCTACTTGACTCCTTTTCCTTCCCTATTGACCTCAACAAAAAGTCCTTGGATAAAATACCACATTCATTTTTTATGATGCACTTCTCAGCGATGATTTTATTGACTGTCTGCTTGATAGCCATCATCAGTTGTTGGCAAGCAACCGCATCCCTAGCAGATGGACGCAAGTACGGCCTCCAGCACTCAGCTGCGTCGCACCGCCTCGGGGAGTCCATGGTCCCCCTTTCCGTCGGTGTAGAAACCTACGGGGGCCATGTAGAGTATTGCCTCATGCGTGGCAGCTGGCTCCCAACTGAGCGCTCTCGCATCCTCACTACCACTCAGTTTGAGTTCCTAGAGTCGTCGAGGGTCATTGCAGGCGAGCGGCACACCAATGCGGCATCCAACGTCGTCCTTGGGAAGTGGGACGTTCCTTCAGTTCGATGGGGGATTGATAAAAAGAGGCCATATGCAAGCTACATCAAGCCAACCTCCCCGCACGATGACGGAAACACAGCGAAGTTAGTTGTCATGTCGTGCGACCTCGATGAGGAGGAAGTGCTTACCATCACAATGACGCCGGTGAACCTCACAATTCTAGGAACAAGCGGCACATCACTGCACATCGTACCTCTGCTAAGTAAGGCAGTGGGCAATGTCATCTTCAAAGGCCCGATGGACGCCAAGACACTCCACGACGATGCCATTGCGCAGCACATCGAAGAGGCAGATCTCTTTGCCTCGGTTGATGCACCTCGAAGGCATGCCGCCACTGCAAAATTATCCTTTGAGCAGCTCGTTATGGCGTTGTGGCATGCACTCGAGCAGCAGCATCCCGCCACCACCACCACCACCACGCCTGTGGGTGGTGCTCAGGTCGCAGCCCAAGCTGCTGCTCATCATCATCATCACCATGCTGCACACCATCATCACGTGCATCACGACGAGGACACCGCAGTGCTCCAGCGAGCTGTTGTGGACGGCGTCAGAATTTTAGTGGAGAACGCTGGCACGCACCAAAATGAACAATTTTGGCTTCATCTTGAGACTTCCCTGCGCCATCGAATTGCGTTTGACGACGACGAGGAAGGGGGCGATGAACCTCAACATCAACAGCACACGGATTCAGCAGTGGAGGGGGACTTGTAGATGAACCCACAAGCTGCGTTTATTATTATTCAGTAGTAGCCTGGCATGCTCTTAGAAAATGCCTTTAGCGAAACGCACATAATTCTAAGCTATGAATATCGTGAAACGGTACATTTTCCAAAAGAATGAAGTTTTGATTTGTTGCTACTTTTTGTTGAACTTCAAAGAAAGAGAAGAAATCTTTTTTGTTGTTGAGGATGTTTCACGAACTACTTGCGCCTGTATTTTCACCACTAGCAGTCGTTGTCAGATCATTGTTCCACGTCCACCCATTGCGCATCGACGAGGCTGCGTACGTTCTCGCTGGTTTCTTTTTACTCTGGTGTGTTGTAGGAGGATGGGCGTACGTCCACTACGCTCGGAAGAAATCGGATGAATACGGCAGTCGCGTGATATCAGTCATCCACGCCTCCATTTCTTCTGTCCTTTGTTTCTTAGGAACTGTCGAGGAGTTCAACGAGCCTGAGTTCGGGACGTTTGGTGCCCATTGCTCTGGCCTTCAGCAGGTGGCGCTGTTGTGCACCGCTGGTTACTTCGCCATGGACATGCTGGGGATACTCATGAGCAGTTACTTCTCATGGCTGTACGTTGGGCACCATATTCTGAGCGGAGGGTGCTTGGCGTACGGCGGCTTGGTCTCCAGACATGGATTCGAGTTTGCCATGGTGACATGCCTCATGGAGGTCTCCAACCCCCTCCTCCACAGCCGATGGTTGCTCATTGCAGATAAGGAGCACCTAAAGAATCAAGGCAAGGGAAGTCTGAAGTTCCGGGTGATTGACCAATTGTTTTATGTAGTGTTCTTCGTTGCGCGCATCATGATGGGCCCCATCCTCACCGCACACTTGGTGGTCGCAGACAACACTCCCTTGATCATCCAGGCTGCAGGTGTGCTGCTCCAGGTGCTCTCGGTGCAGTTTATGTTCGATACTTTCTCGAAACGGTTCCGCGGAGACTTGTGGATCAACTGATAGGAGTGCGTGGGAACTGCGCGGCGACACGCTTTTTAGTCTTGACATGCTTGTTTTTTTTATGCGGCCACCAGCAAGCCAGCAACGTTTACCTTGTCGATTGGTTTAAATTATCGCACACACACTGCTGTCGTTGGTTCCTACGGCTGCTTTGGACGGGAGCATGCTGAATCATCAAACACACAAAAGTGAAAATAAAATGACCCTCCTTTGCCGTTTTCGATAAGAGAACACTGTGATGATGGCTGCATCGCACAAGTCTTGAGGACACTATCAAGTGGCATGATGCCCTCCTTCCCCTTCTAGCGCTTTTTTGGTTTGGCTTTGCGACGACCCTCGTCTAAGGCCAGATTCCAGACCAGCTAGCTCCCACTGTCACTATGCAACGTTGAAACGCCTGATCAAAAAATAATTACTGCAAAGGGTATTTTTTTGCGTGTCTTTGACAATTTTTGTCGTTTCACCTCTTTAGCCAATCGAAGCAAATATTTCAAGAGCAATAATCAATAAAACATACCCCCCAAAATCAAAGGAATTATTGTAAGACATGACGCCCGTCCTTCAAGATATTGTATCCCCTCTGGTCCAACCGATTGCATCTGCCGTAAAGGCGCACATGCACGTGGAGAGGCTTACCAACGGTGAGATAGCAGGCGTGTTTATTCTCTTCTTTGTGCTGTGGTCCGCAGCTGGTGTATGGGCAAACATTCACTACGCTCGTCGCAAGTCAGATGAGTACGGCAGTCGTGTGGTGTCTGTCGTCCACGCAGTGTTGTCTTCCGTCCTGTGCTTCTTGGCGATGGTAGAGGAGTTTGGGGAGCCCGGATACGGCGTCTACGGCCTCCACTGCACCGGCCTCCAGCAAGTAGTGCTGTTGTGCTCTGCTGGATATTTCACGATGGACTTGGTGGGCATCTTGCGCGGCAGTTACTTCACGTGGTTGTTCGTTGCGCATCACATTCTCAGCCTTTACTGCCTTCTCACTGGTGGCGCGTTTGCGATTCATGGGTTTGAGTTGGTCTGTTCGATGGTGGTGGTGGAATCCTCCAACCCCTTCCTTCATACCCGATGGCTCATGATTGCTGACAGAGAGCACCTGAAACAGGATGGCAAGGGCAGCCAACAATTTCAGTTCGTGGAGAACGCTTTCTATGCAACCTTCTTTCTATCTCGAATTATGATCGGTCCGATCATTACTTCCAAGTTGGTCACTGCAGTGGACATGACTGCCTTCTTCAAGGGGGCAGGGGTTGCGCTGTTGGTGGCGTCGTACTTGTTCTTTGTAAGTGTTGTGACGAAGAGGTACAAGAAAGAGCTCTGGATCAACTAAGAAAACCAGTGTTACTTTGCTTTTTTCCCCCTTTAATTGAGAATTTCTATTTACTTCTCTTCAAGTTGGGATTTCGCTTTGGGTGAGGTGAAAGAGAAGAAAAAAGAGGCTTGAGAGTGCTCGTTCTTTTTTCAGCTGCCGCCTGCATATTCTTCACTTACACAAGCTCAAAGGGACCGCACTTGCAAGAGTTATTTATTGTTGTGACAAGATGAAAGACAAAGGAAAGCAAACAAGAATATACTCGTGCAAAATCAGAGTCAAATTTTCACACCAAAACCTCTTTCCCTTCTCTCCTTAGGCCACACTGTTATTTTTGAAAATCCACCCCTCGATCACTTGTTAATTTTGGTGTGAAATTTTGCAAATGCACGGATTGCAGACTATCTGGAAATAGAGGGCAAAGAAAATGAGAAGAATTTGGTTATCACCGCCATGAGCGAGGAATATCTCCCCTCTCTCATTCTTCGGCCGTACAACAATGCAACTCTACACCTTAAGAAAGTAACAAAAAAGAAAAGGCAAACGCAGAAGAATTTCATTTGCTTTCCTCGCAATTGCTTTCCTCGCAATTCATCTTTTTGTTACTTGGAATTCTTGTGCGCCATTTTCGCGTCGTCGCATGGTCCAGGATAACACAACTACTGAAATTTCAAGATTGAGTTTCACATGACTGTTCCGCAATGCCTCGAACACAGGTTTGATTGGTTGCTTTTTTTTTAAATCGAAGGTTACTACTACACACCCCGAAACGCTTCTTTTCTCCGTTTAATTTTTTTGTTTTGATGCAACTCCATCGATCACTCTTGTTGCTTTTCTTTCCCCCGTTTCAGTAGCTTCCCACCACCAAGTCAACATGGGTCACCTCGAGCAATGGCGCTCCCGCCAGAAGATCGGTTTGGGCAAGGGCGGACGCTGCTGCGTCATGTGCTCCAACCAGAAGTCTCTGATCCGCAAGTACGAGCTCAACGTCTGCCGTCAGTGCTTCCGTGAGAACTCCGACAACCTTGGCTTCCACAAGCTCAAGTAAGCGCACAACCTAGAACCAGAAACAGCATTTCATGCTGAAGGCGGTCACGGGTGAGCGGTGGTATCTTTTTGGCCAACGAGCAGATTACGGTGTAGTTTGATTGTGTAGTGGGTCCTTCTCCGCACACGTCGTCGCTTGCGTCGTTCTATGCTCAACGCCATTCAAAGGGAAAGCATGCTTCTATCTTCATCGATTGTCCTTTCGTTCAAACCAAAAAATAAGTCTGCAGCCTCTTTTTTTTTTCTTCACGCCGACCTTGTTGATTGTTTTATGCGAACGAGTCTCTTGCTTTTCTTTCTTTGAAGAAGCCCACAACACACATATAACCCACGGCACAAACACACATTTTGCCAAACGATGAGCTCAACACCAACCGAGACGAAAGCTTCTCTGCTCTTTGTGTACGGCACCCTGAAGAGGTTTGAGATTAACTACCCTTTTTGGATGGGCCCGCAAGCTACGGACGAGGCTGGCGCATTATTCCTCGGTTCAGCGGAAACACTTGACATGTATCCTCTATTTGTCAACTCGATGAAGTATGAAAACTGCTCACCTGCCCTGTTAAACCTCCCCGGAGAGGGACGCCGTGTCAAGGGCGAGTTGTATGAAGTAAGTGACGAGAAGATGAAGACTTTGGATATTTTGGAGGAGGTTGCTACCGGCCTGTACGAGGCCCGCCCCATCCGAGTGCGTGTGACGAAGTATCGACGCCACCAGCAGAGCGGACACAACTTTAAACTTGTTGCGGCGCAGGAAGTGGAGGCTCTAGTGTACTTCCGGGCGAGAGAATTTGACGAAGATTGGCGTGTCTCAAGGCCGTTGCTGTCAGAATTCCGCGCTGCGTCATCGTTGATTGCTGAGCCGAAGACGTACCGCAGCCTGCCTTGTCATATGGCGTGCTCTGATCTTGAAACTCCTCCGTGCCGCCCAAAGCCGATGGTGCTCGTCATTCTCGACGGAGTAGGCGATGTGCAATGCGAAGTATTACAAGGTCGAACACCCCTGCAAGCTGCATGCGACGAAGCCCCTGCACTCAGCCTGATCACTCGTAACGGAGTGAGTGGGTTGATGGACCCGTACGCTGCAGGGTACGCATGTGGCAGTGATACCGCCCACTTATCGATGCTGGGGTACGACCCCCTTATCTACTACCGAGGGCGAGGTGCGTTTGAATCGCTAGGAGCAGGGATGACAATGGAGGCGGACAGGGATATCGCCTTTAAGTGTAATTTCTCAGTGACCACTCAAATACCAGAAGACGCAGCGGCAGGCCATCTACCTATCGTCTCTCACCGCAGGTGCGATAGAGAGTTTACGCAAGAGGGTCCAGTGCTGTGCGCAGCGTTGGATGGCACCACTGTTGTGAGTGATGTGATGGGAGTTCCGTTGGAACACGGACCTCATGTCATACGCGTCACGTATGCTACAGAGCACAGATGTGGTGTGGTGATTACTGGAGATTTCTTATCCGATCACATTTCTGGGACAGATCCGTTGACTGACGGACTCCGCCTGATTGACTGCTCTCCTGTCCGAGGTCACGAGGACGATGCACGGGCAGTGTACACCAGCAGAGTGGTCATGGCTGCGTCCGCCGCACTGGCTGCTGTGCTACGAGTGCACCCGATCAACGAGGAGCGTGTTGCTGTTGGAAAGCGGCCTGCGAATATTGTTCTCCTCCGTGGAGCTTCTCTTCGCAGCTTCATCCCTGAGTTTGAGCGGCGGCACGGCCTGAAAGGATTTATGGTGGCACCCACGTGTATCATCAGAGGTCTTGGGGCGTGCTGTGGACTAGACATCGTAGAAAGCAGTGGCGGAACGGGAGACTACCACTCCAATATTCTTGGCAAGGCTGAGGCGGTGGTGGCCACGTTTGCAGCTCATGAGAGCACATCTACCCCGTACCACTTTGGTGTTCTTCACGTGAAGGGCACCGATGATGCTGGCCACGACGGGGATCCAGCTCTCAAAGTCACAATGCTGAGACGGAGTGCAGAGGCTATTGAGTACTTATGGCGCACCCTTCCAGTGGGCTCCACGATAGCAGTCACCGGAGATCACACGACTATCTGTTCGATGGAGGACCACGCGACGGAGCCGGTTCCGATCAGCATCGCCACGATCCCGGCCACCCGTGGCAGCCACAACCCATCATCATCAACTGATGGCGATGTCCCAACAGTACAACGATGTTGGAGTGGAAGGGTGGAGGGAACGTTACGATTCGATGAGGTGGACTGTGGCCTCAACGGCTCCATCGGAAGAATGACGGGAGGCTCGTTGGTCGACTGCATGAAGGCCGTTCACTACGGGACAGACTTGTGAGTTGCACCAACACACACGCACACACACAGAATTTTTTGTTGCCAAGTTTATCGATTAAAGACAAAGAACACCCACCAATCTCAACTCACAACTGACTGCTGTTGTTTTCGTTCGACTGTTATTCTCGATTTTGTGTTAGGTCGACTGCATGAAGGCCGTTCACTACGGGACAGACTTGTGAGTTGCACCAACACACACGCACACACACAGAATTTTTTGTTGCCAAGTTTATCGATTAAAGACAAAGAACACCCACCAATCTCAACTCACAACTGACTGCTGTTGTTTTCGTTCGACTGTTATTCTCGATTTTGTGTTATCTGTTATTCAGAGCAAGAAAGTGAAGTGCCACATATTATTGTCCATTGAAGGGACCGAAGTGAACACAGAGAAGTCGAATCGGTGAGAGGACACAACGATAACCGGCAAATTGAAAATAGACCGGCATATTCTCCCCCCCGAAGCACACATACCCAACCACCACCCACCTAAACCTTACTATCACCCACACAAACACTTGCAGTGTTTCGACTATTATCTAATCAGAGCTGAGTTTTGTTTTCTCTATGGAATCGGAAAAAGGAGAATGTTACGACTTACCACAAGTGACTAGCCCCCCTGTTCGCCCAACCGCAGCACCGCCACGGAAGCGCCCTTCCATTGTGCAGCCTGACATGGCCCAGCTCGACCTCACCGATGCTCCTCCTCATATTCGGGCCGCCCTCCTAGAAAAACTGTTACGTGGCGGCGGTGCTCACGTGGATAACGTGTCCTCTGTCTCGGTCAGCACGCCGCGGTCACCAGGACACTCGGAGAGCCTTTTCGCTCTTGATGATGCATCCCGGGAGGACGGCTCCCCCACCACTACCACAACGAGTAGCATCAGGCAGCCATCTGCATTCCAGCAGTTACCACGACCAAAGAGGTCATTCACTATCGTCACGAGCAACAGTAGCACCAAAAGCATGAGCGAAGCTGAAATTTCTGCACTGATGTGTCGATACTTCTCTGTCCGTGATGAGGCGGCCACAACAACATCGACAACGACATTCACGACGGCAACATCTGTGCTTCAATAGACGAAAGTAAACAAATGACACACAGAATCATTCTTCTCGCACTCCACTTTCGAGATAATGTGCCTTGCGACAGCAATTCATCGCGTGCGTTGATTGTGACAAAGACGTTAACGTCAAATAAACTCACACACACAAAAAAAAAAAAGACAAACAAGAGCGTTGCAAATGATCTCCTTCGAGGGAAGTAGTGCCTTGCGACAAAACAGTCGTTTCCCCCCCGTTACTCGTCCTTTCCTTCGTTTCCTCTAATTTTGTGCGTGAATTTACATACTTCCTCCATCCACCTCTTTGCTGCCGTCCTGTTCTCCCCCCACCTCACTTTCGCTTAAGTTCCTGACAACCACCACATTCACGACGACGAAATTGAATAAGCAAGAAGGGAATGAAAGGTTAAGCAAGCATCGTGACGCGTCGTGCTACCCCTCTTAGTTAGTAGATTGTATTATTTATTTATTCTTGGATTGCTTCGCTTTTTTTTTTTCCAATCGGAGGAGGCGGCTGTCGCTGCTGTTCGTTGTTGTTGTTGTTATTGTTATTGTTATTGTTGTTGGTGTTATTTTCTCCTTGCGCAAAAAAAAAATCTCCCCTCTTCCACCTGAATTCTGCTCGTTGTTCTCACACTCACTGTTTCACACTATTCTTAGTCTCCCGAGGTGTTTAAATCTACACGTAACATTGTTTCTGATTTTTCCCCCTTCTGTGTTTGCTTTTGATTGATCGATGCCTTCTCAACTTTCTTCGTTTCCAATTTCTACGCCACATGCCACACAACCGATAGGTGTAAGAGAGTCGCGACATCGCATGGTAACCTGTTTTCCGTTTATGGAGAGATGAACAGCGTGCGCACAGGACGCAAGAGCGCGAGTTGTCAACACGTTTTGCACTTTTTTCCCCCCCTTTCGCTTTGTGTTTAGCGGCAGTGTTGAGCGGCATTGTTGAGCGTTGTGGCGCTTTGTGATCATTGAGACTGCGAACTTTTTTTGATAAAACGAAATGAAGGAGAAAATTGTTTCGAAAAACATTCCCGCCCTTTGGCTCCACTATGCGCCCTTCGTTTTTTTTTCTCACCCCGTCTATCGCCCGCAATCCGAAAAAAAAAAAATGAAACGTGTCGCTTCAAATTCAACGAGAAAAGCGAGTACCCTCTCTAAAGAAGCTTTTTTTTTTAAGAACCAAGACGAAGGCGATGAACTTGGGAGTTGTGTATGCTTCTTTTTTTTTTTTTTCCGACAAAACAACCATTATTACCAAGACAATGACGATATATTTTTTTTGCTCACATTCAGCAGTAAAAATGTCTCGCTTTCCTGTGCCTGACACCAGAAGATTCGTCGTGCTCACCAAAAGTAAGTTGTGAGTAGTTGTGCTTTTTGCCTAGTTGCGGTTGCTCTCAGTCAATTTCTCTCTTTTTTCTTTGTTACATCAAATTTACTAAGAGCTGCAAAAACAATCACATCATCATTTATCGCTTTGCAATGCCCCGCAGAGGCTCACTACCATCCGTCACGCTCACCGGGCATGCACTGCCTACGGTTATCCTACCACCCAGCAGTGGCTACCACAGCAACAACGGTGGCGCTGCTGCTGGGCACGAGTGCTGCGTGGAGGTTGCTGCCACGATGAGTGGTGCAGGCGCAGTA
>CYKH01001603.1:0-19494 GCA_001460835.1 Bodo saltans
GCAACGGTAATGTTTGCCAAACCGTTTTGTGAGACACGAAAATGGCACTATGCAACGGTAATGTTTGCCAAACCGTTTTGTGAGACACGAAGTTTTGTGAGATGCGTAATGGTACTATGCATCTGTTGAGGCGAAAATGTTCTATGTGGCGAGAATGTTTGCCCTTTGGTAGCTGTGTAAATTACTAGCCTCACGTGCAATGGTTGATTGTTTTGTTGGTTGTAAATAGAAAGGTAGAATGACTATTGGTTCCATTGACCTTGTGTCGTTTGGTCTTGGTGTTGGATGTGTTATCGTTTTTCCTGTTTTTAAGTCCGTGGTGAGTGGTGTTGTTCGGTACGTTAGGTGCAAGGTTGCACGTGCTGGGTTTGCGCCAATTCGTTCTCAAAAACGCAATGCACTCGGAAAACTTGTAGAGCAATCTGATGCGTGGGCACAACTGCACATGCCAACGGGTCAACGGCAACGTAGTGCACAAGATCTGATTGCATCTAAGCCATTAAGTGCGCTTCAGAACGCACTCGAAACTCAGCAGTTTACCGCAAAAGAAATTCTCGCAGTGTTCTTGGCCAATTCCTTACACGCTCATCGTGAGACCAACTGCTTGTCGTGGATCATGCTGGAGTCTGCCATTGAAGCAGCGAATCGAGCAGATTCAATCTTCACTCTTCCCCCTGGAAAAACGCGTCAGGAAGCTATTGCGCTGCAACCGTTACTGGGAGTTCCCTTTTCAATAAAAGAAATGCTAGCGTATCGTGACACTGACTGCACACTTGGTCTTACAAGCCGGGCGAAGCAACCTGTCAGTGACACATCCTCGGCTGTGTTGGTTCTTGAACGGCAAGGTGCGATTGCGTTCGTCAAAACGAGTGTACCGGTGCTCCTTATGTCCTATGAATGTGAATCTGACTTATTTGGAACGACGACCAACCCTTATCACAATCGGCGCACATGTGGAGGGTCAAGTGGCGGTGAAGGTGCATTATTGGCGCTTAATGGTTCTGCATTCGGATTGGGTACTGATATCGGAGGCTCCATCCGAATCCCGTCTGCTTTCTGCGGCATCGTCGGTTTCAAACCTACTTTCCTGCGTGTGTCAAGCCGTGGAAACCGTGCAATTCGTGGTGATGAGTCCATTCCAACCATCACTGGTCCAATGGGTCGACGAGTTGCAGATGTCACTGATGCATTTAAGTGCCTCACCACTCCAGTTGATGATTTGTTTCAACAGGTCGATGGCATGTGTGGTCAAGTTCCATTTCGTTCAGAGTTGCATGAGTCGGTCCTTGCAAAGAAAATACTTCGCGTAGGGTACTATGAGCAAGATACCGCCTTGTGTTGAGGAGACGATTTCGTGCTTTTACGAGCTACTTGGAGCCGATGGAACAAAAAAACTGCGTGCTCTACTTGGCTTTGACATACCACACGGCGTTGTGGGCCCATTGCTTGCATTTTCAGCACTTCCGTCTTTCCTCAAAGATATTGCTGCAATCGCTATTCGCCAGAAGGTTGATGCCACATTTGCCAAAATTTTATCTCGTGCTCGTGAGAAACAAGTTCATGAGTATGGCGACACTCTCGTGCGACGAAACAACTGCCGCAATGCATACGCAGACCTCTTTTCTTCACTGAAGCTTGATGCTGTCGTTGGTCCCGGGTTTTACATCCCAGCACCAGCATGCGGAAGTTCAACAGATTTATCTTTTGGAGCCTCTGCGACAGCATACTACAATTGCCTTGACCTGCCAGTCCTTGCACTGCCTGTCACGAAGGTGAAGAAAGAGCTTGATGTGTGGACTACACAACCTTCAAACGGAATGTCACGGTGTATCAAAGCAGTGTATGACCACGAAGATATGAACGATTTGCCAGTAGGAATCCAAATTGTCACACCCAAGTTTACAGAAGAGGTGACATTGGCGGTCGGTGCTAGACTTGAGGGTCTTCTTCGTGGTGGAATTTAGAACTCGTCATCACATCTCGATTTACTTTTCTCCACATGATTTTGTTCTGGCTTTCTCAAATATTTTTCCATTTGCTCACCAACAGCATCCAAGAGCATGCTGAGGTCATGGTTGGGTTTGATTGCACGTGCTCCCTCGGTAGCGCAGCGTCAATATTCATCTCCAAGTCAACCGCAAGATCCCTCGCCAGCGGAAATCAATCCAAGCGCTTCCTCACTTCTCATCAAGATCCTTCGAGACACTCGCAAGGATGTCTCTCAGCCAACAAATTGGGGAACAGGAAGCTTTCATCGTGCCTCAAGTATTTACCTTCGTTCGCTGTTCCCCATTCTTGACTTACGAAAATCGACGAGGGCTAGCGAAACCGTTCCAGGTGTGAACTTCCCATCTTCGAAACGCACACGAAAATTCTTCATGGATCGGGGTTCATCCCTCAATACCTTGTTGAGCAGCTACTGTGACCATCTGAGAACCAGTGAGAGATTTCCCCCGCCACTACCACGTAAGTCAGATACTCTTAGCACTCCACAGGAGCAACAAGAGCTCGTGTGGTTCTTGGAAGAGATCCCTCTTCAACAAGAAACCACGTCAATTCTACGCTTGATGCAACTGTGCACACTCAAACGATGCAACGAACTTGCGTTAACCATATTTTCCCTTTGGTGTGGGGTTCGGTGGTCTCACAATTCAAATGCACTCGGTTTGTTCGCCCAAGATCCAGCAACAACGCTGAATGCCGACTTTGCAAGTGAAGACGCCCAACGTCACCACGCGTCATTTCCTTTCGACAATACCCTCAGTCTTCGAGCAGCTGAAGGTGGACTTCTTGGCGCTGCTAGTCATGCCAAGTCACCGCTGTGCATTCGTTGCTGGACCTTGATCGTAACTCAACATGCCATGCGAAGCGTTCGTGGCAACCCAAGCGACATCTGCATCGATGGAGTGATGTTTTCAGATTTCTTATTCCTAATGCAGCGGTGGTGGTCGCACACATTAGTCTCGCGAGATGAGTGGGCAAGCTTGCAACAATTATTAGTGGAGATGGCGGCTGCTGCCATCGCCGAGGTGGTTGTGAGGAATTTACCGAGTAGGGAAATTCTCGAATTTGTAGAGTCAGCGCAGCCATCAAGAGGTTTAGATGTTGGCTCACCAACTTCTCGTCCGTATGAAGTTTTCTGCAGCATTCTTCGTGACGTTGCAATTGCCATTGAGGGTTCATGGATGTCCGCTGCGCTGCGTGACGACCCAAGGCTTTCAATATGGTTTTCAGGAGAGTGTCGGCGAATAGGTGATACGGCGTTGGTACAATTTGCACAGCACTTCCTCTTTCAGAGAGAATTCAAATTAGACCGATTCTTCAACATTGCACAACCATGGATACGGCTTTCCACACACCTAGAGTTCTTAACATTGACTCCAACACGCTCGCCAACCGTTGCGGACGTTTTTCGTCGACTGTGGCTGTTGCATCTTTCACATTCATCATCTTCGTTCACTTCTGATTCGGAGACGGTCGGCCGCAAGATTACTGTCGCGAATTGGATGCGAGAAACTTCGAAAAATGGATCTTCAAGAGCTTTGGACGAAAATTTTAGTGCCATGGAAAACCTGAAAGCATCTCGGGTAAGGAACGCACTTGTCGCCAAGCTCATGCACGACCCCAATAGTGCGGTGGAATCATCGGTGGACCAGTCTTGGAGGCCACATCTCTTGCACCACCCAACACTCAAATCGCCCCCCCCTCAAGTTGCTTACCATCGTGATGCAACCCATGAGGCGATTCAATTAATCTTGTGGACGCTGACAACTCACTTCGCTCACTCAACTGTGCGAGACTCACCGCAGACGCCCCAATCGGATGTCTTGATGAACCTTGCTCCTGTGTACCTTGCCGCATTGTCTGCACTCACCTCTCTAGGCGATGAAGCGGCAACAGAAGCGCTCTTAGCGGATGTCCGTTGCCCACCAGCGGTATCAACGGGAATGCTCACGGCAGATGGCACTGACGTTGGTGGTGATAAGCTGGATGAGGGTGTTGGATCGTTGTTTGTTCGTGGGCTTGGTCGCAGTGGAAACGATTCCCTGGCCGTGTCTCTGAACTTGTGGTGGTGTCGGTTGCTACACCACAGTCACAGTGATTCTCAAATTGCCACAGGTGCCCACGATATTCCAACTGTGTATGACCTTCCTGGAGAACTTACTGATGAAGCCCACAGGGTAATTTTTTATTATTGGGCGCGCACTGTCGGCGATGTTGTCGCCGAAGCTGAGTTGTTTCAATCACTACTGTGGCAGCCATCATTTGTGGAAGGTATGACTTGCTCATCTCGTCCTCGGTGGTTGCGCTTCTTGAGCTCAGCAATGCGGCGTGCAAGTAGTGAGGGAACTACGTTGGCACCCATTAACGTGAGTTGGATGGTGAGAGCGTCCTGGGATTACTTGTTGACACTGTCGTTAGCTCGGGATCTTCCTCCTCCCGCGCTCGTCACGAGTTCAGCATCGACTGCAAAAAACGGAAGTTGTGAAGCTGTCGTGGAAAGCCTGAGAAGGCAAGTGTTGCAATTGCTTCTGTTGTGCATGATACCTCCTAGCGCAGGCACCACTTTTGTTGAAGATGACGTTCTGAGTCTGGATATTGTGAAGTTGGAGAAGCTCACCGGTAAGAAAGTGGCCCTCTTGAGGTGCTTGTCAGATGCGATGAACGGCGAAACTGATCCATCACCGCACGGTGAGCAGCCACGAGAACTTTTCTCACAGCTACGTGATGCTGTCGTTGCCTCGATTTGTGGCGGCGACGCCGCTGGCACATTGACGAGGAGGCATCTGTTTTCTTATGCTACGCTTGGCCGTACGAGTGGGGGCAACGGAGGGGGTGCTGTTCAACACTCTGCAGTTATGGAGAAGGTGCTGGGCACTGTACTAACTCTGTTTTGGCATGACTGTGAGCTGTTACAGTTATTCTTGCCACTAGTGGAAACAACACACAGTTCCAAGACACAGGAGTTCGTTCCGCCATTGATCGTTTCCATCCTGTGCCGTCAGCTCGTCCTCTTCCCCACCCCAAAGCATCGTGAGTTGGTGGAACCATTCTTGCTTGGGAGTGTGTTCCAGAAACGTGTCGATAGCGGCGACGTCTCAGCAGCGGAGAGAGCGCAGCACCAGAAAATGTCTGAGCTGATCGCGCAAAACTACTATGTGAGGGAGGCGTACACCCGCTTATGTTGTGATAGTGATTGTCACTCACTCACGACTCCTGGCGACATGGAACGAAGCTCTTCTCAGAAGAAGTCTTTCACAATGTCGCCAGTGCTGTTCCCGTCCCTTCAGCTGCAGGATCACCGTGAGGTTGTGCAAACGTTGGAGAGCACAAAGCGGCGATCTGTCCTCCCATTTTCACTAACCATGTGGCACGGTGATCGAAGTCGCGGCCACTCCGTGCTCAAAACTTCTCCAGTGCGTGGGAGTGGTGGACTTCGCCGTGGTGGAACTGTATCCCCGGTGACACGAACACGTTTGACAGCACACGCAGCGTCGGCATTGCTTGCCACTCGCTGCCCAACCTTCGTTTCTGTGAGCAATGATAGTGATGCTCCGCAGCTGCTCACCAGCCGTGATCCTCTTTCAGAAGACGAAACTTAGGCTACAATCAAGTGTTTTTTTTGTTTTTTTTGTTTTTTTTGTTTCGTCAGTTTCAAGTTCTTTGTCAGAATTCTGTATCTGTTGCAATTGCGCCATCGCAGAAATTTTCTTCTTTGTGAAGATTGAAAAGAAAGACCAATGTGCTTTGAAATATGAGCGCCCTTGAAACCGGCACTCAAGATGTGCGCATCGTCCTTGCCCGCCGACGAAACCATCGCGCACATTGGACAGTCCCGCTGCCTATTGTAGTGCCGACTGAGATGCCCTTGGGGCGCAAAGCACCCGAGAGCAGGTCAAAAAAAGAGTCGTCAAAGCCGCCCAAAAAAACTGAATTGCAGAGGCAACGCAATGGAGATATGGTGGGTCTCATCAAATGTGTAGCGAGAAAGAAGCACACGTTGGTGCTTGACATTGACCACACTCTTCTCGCTTTTTGCGAACGATGGGACCATGAAAACAGTCGTCTGGAAAACCGGCTTGTAATTCTTCGGCCCCATGTTGGAGCGTTCCTAAAGGAGATGCACGAACTGTTTGAAGTTGTGTTGTGGACTGCTAGCAACGCTTCACATGGAGGAGCCATGACAACCCTACTGGAGGAAGCCGCTGGATTGCAACCCAGTGCATGCTACGATGCAACCGTGCCGTGGGGATTCTTCGATTCTCCCGAGTTGGTGAGTGCCGATGAAGCTGCAACCATGAGATTCGAGCCTGATGTTGACAGGGATCGCGTTAACTGGTGCTTGCTAACGGCAGAGCATGTCCTTGAGCCAATGAATAAAATGAAGTTCATTCCAATTCTTGGGCGAGACGCGTCCTCTGTGATCATGATTGATGATAATGTTCGTAGTTTTACTCTCACCCCGCGTGCAGGTGTGAAGATCAATGCGTTTTATGGCAAAGCTACCGATTCCGAACTTGATGGTTTGTTGCCAATGCTGCGTGCCGTCGCAAATGCAGACAATGCAGTTGAGGAACTAGATCACTGGCGCCAAGATGAATACGTCAAGTGTGACAACTTCGAAGACAATATGAATCTCCGCACCGAGGCGCGCAAGTGTATTCTTGGCGCTGTGTTGTCCGAGCGCCGCAATGAACCGATTCCCGCACTTGTGCAATCAACGGGTAACGAAACGCTGACGCATATTGCAATGAAACACGCTAAACTGTTGTTTCCACAAGCCTTTGATTGAGCACGTCGCAACTGTGCAATTCGACTGCCTTTTGACACGTGAATTTCGAATTTGAGCGGTGAATGTTACCTTTATTTAAGGTCAGGACAACATTTCTTTCTCACTTTGTTTTTTCTCTTTAAAGCGCAATTTTGAGTTGCTGTCGCGTAGGATACCGAAAGGACCGTCAGCCAGAAGCCAGAATAGCAATCATAAATCGCAAACATAGCGCGAAGAGAGACAACAAGCCAAGAAGATTTGTCTCAGGAGTTTTTTTTTTTAACGATCAACCAACCAATATTTAGCATTATCTTGAGGTCAGTGCTTGTCGTCACAAAGAGTCATGCGTAAAGCTTTCAAAGGAGGTCGTCGTGGCAGTACTGCTGAAGACGACATGACTGCTGGCATCTCTGACAGTGGTGGCCAACGCCGCATGGACCTTCGAGAAAACAATCCCAAGCCCCGTGCTTTCACTCTGCGCTCCACCGCTGCCACGACAACCCCTGCGAACAAAGAGTCATCGCCGATCACAGCAGCTGGGAGCCCGCCCACATCTTCAAAGACTCCTCGTGCTGTACAATTTGTAGAGGATGCCAATGCAGGAAGCGGTCGATTCAATCGCAGCGGCCGTCACAACAACAATAGTTTTAGCGGCAGCAACAACAACCCCAACCAAATCAATGCAGACGATCCAACTTCAGGTGATACGTCTAGCGTTGTTGGCGGCGTGGAGGCCACGCCTTCGATGGGAGGCCGATCACAAAAAAGCGACTTTGGTACCACCGCTGAAGTGACGCTAGCAGAAGAGTACTTCAGTTTCTACACAGGCGAGGCTCACTACATCACCAAATGTTTCGTCATGGAGTGCAACCGACACTGGCGCCGCGCTGTGCGTGATTTGGGCAACAAAGCCCCCCTACGATTTCACGCCAACGAGGCCATACAAAAAGCAAACAGCTTAACAGCCGGCGAGACAAGAAATATCCTCCTTGGCCATAGTGCTCGTGTTGTGGATGGGTGGATGGGGGCTGTGAAAAGTCTCAGAGACCGTGCTTTGGCAATTGTCCATAAATGCCTCGAGTCTGCGTACATGCCGCGCACCCAAGGGCCAACTTCGTCAATTATGTTCGTAGGTGTCGAGGACGCGGAAAGCTTTGTGGATCTGGAGGAGATGGCGTACATCCACGTTTGGAAGAGTAGGCGTGAAGGTCGTGCGTTTCAACATTCGCTGAGGGCCCTAGCGCAGGTTCGTCAGGACGTCCTTCTTCCCCCCATCGTAGCCACGCCCTTCTCGATTGCTGTCGCATTCCAAGGCCGGTTCATCACTGTCACATGGATGGCGCCGCTTGTGCACAGCAAGCCGCAGCAGATTGAAGGCGGCATCTTGGCTCAGGTTGAGGAAGTCTGGCGTCGTGCGGTAGGCGTCGACAAGGAAGGCATTCGAGTGCCACTCTACGCTGGTGGTGATGGGCGATACTACGGCATGACCATGGATATTCTAGCAGATTCCAATTTGACTCTTACCGCTGAGAGCACGCTGCACGAGCGCTTCGAGTACAACTGCCGTGATGATCTAGTGGAGTTTGTCCGAACCGGAGAGGGAGCTTCCAACCTTGCGCACACGAAGAATGGCATTGAAGATCGGCTTCTCCCTGCGCTGCAGCGGAAGATGAAGGATATCAAGCAGCTGCTCAACAGCCCGCCCCACTTCGTCTCTCACTTGTTTCACAGCTGTGGAGTGAACCTTCAGCTTATGCTGCACGTTCGTGACCGCTTCTCCATGCAAGTCAACGAGAGGAAGGATCAACTGGTGTCGTTGCTGACCATCGGTGATTTCAGCAAGGCGAAGATGTTTATTTTGGAGAGTATCGACAATGAGGTGGTGGCACGGACACTCAAATCGCTCATCCTCGGAGCAATCGCACACGCAACGCGGTCCTATGTCCCCTACTCCCGTGACGACATGCTGGAAGTGATTCTGCGCTGCGCCAACAGCACCATCACTGGGTTCCTGCGAAGTGTGAAGTTTATCAAGAATATTCTTCTTCCTGCAATCCAGAAGAAATTTATCAAAGCGCCTGATTTCGTGCTGGACATGGATAAGCTCCACATCATGCGCATTTTTAAACATTTAGAAGAGCGCCTTGGCCTCACGTTTGATCCGCAGGAAAAGAAGTTTGTGCAAGCTGATATCAAGCCTTTTTACCTTAGCTGCTCTGGGCGGAAACCTATTCCCTACTGCCCGCTGAACGATGCCTCTGTTGTTGCACTGGAGTTCTTAGCTGCGCAGAAGTCGTGGCGCAAGGGTCAGCCGATGGTCCGACGAATGCTGGCGACGCTGATGGCGGTCAGTGTAAGCGCCACTGGAATCAATCTCAGCATCGACGGCTGTTTTACTATTTTCACTGAGAGCCTATGTGACGTGCTCTCTCGCCATGAAAGAGAGCAGAAAAGGTACTTCGGTATGGTTGGTGGAAGCACCGTCGCCGGATCACGCACCGCAGGCGGCCGTGGCGACACTGCGAGCGCTGCATACTCAGGCACTCTAGGCAGCGCCGGGGATGTTATTGGCAACGGTGGTGTTGCCCCACACTTGCTCATGATTGGCATTATGGGTGAGATTGTACAAAGCGAGAGCCCAGCGGTCACTGCCTCAGAGCTCGAGTACCTCTGCCGCATTCGAGTCCTTGAATTTGCGGACAAAATGTTTGTCGCCGAACGATGCCAACAGCTCTTCAGTTTTTTCAGCTCCCCGAAAGGGATGATTACTGTGCGCCTCGATGACACGGATACTCGTGTGAAGGTCCTTAGTTTGTGGGGCCGATCCATCATGCGAGGCATCGAGAACGTTGCTCACCAGCCTGAAATTGGAAAAGCAATGGACCCGAAGAAAATGTACGAACGAGTGTTAGGAAAGTATCCCCTCCCTACAGCGACGAATTTAGAAACGTTTCTTTCGTTGATCACTGAAGATGATCACATGCAAGCGATTAGCCAAGCGCCCCCAGAAGTCCGCAGCGACATTATTCGAGCTTTTGTTGCGGCAACCATCGTCGTCAAAACGTCAACGTCGGAGAGGTGCGCGAGAGTCATTATTTCGTTCTCTGATGCGATCTACGACGACATCTTCGAAGAGCTTCATCCCACGCTTGCAGATTCCCTCTGCGCGCTGCACGATGAATTACCACGTTCCTCCGCCATGGCCTTCATGATTGCTCTGATCGTTGCCCCAAGCCTCATGCACCATCCTGGCTCAGCCAGGCTCGCCATGGAGATCGGCTCCCTTATTCGACAGCTAAAGCTGGCCAAGCGCCTTTTGCTCCCAGAAGAGCTTGATATCTTCCACATTGTATCCCAAGGCAAAATTCTACATCAGACAGTCCTCAACTGTGCAGAGGGAAAGGAGCGTGCCGAAGACGAAGCCTTGTACAAGCACGTGCTGGAGCAAGAGGACGGCACCGACACTCGACGGAAACTCCTCGACGAGGAGGGCGAGGATGATGGGGAAGGCGCGGAAGATGAGGCCGGTGATGATGGGCAGAGTGAAGTGTACAGTGTGTCCACCCAGATGATGGTCTCCAGCCGCCCTCCTGGCCACTTTCTTGTCGCCAAGTGGCTCGGTGAGTTCCTTGAGCGCCCTGAGTGCCTCGAGCTGCTCGAACGTCACCGCATTGAACTGTCCTACCAGCAGTTCACGATGGTCCTCACGGAGGAAGTTCGCAGAAATATTATGATTGACCAACGCGAGAAGGAGCTATTCCAAATCCGTGAAATGGCCGACCGACAAGTCCTCGAGCGCAGCCTCTACCTCAAGTACCTCGAGGAGTCTGACGCGTTCTTGCGTTATCAAATTGTGGGAGGGTACGAGTTGAGGTTCCGCTGTGTCCTGCACGAATTCCATAATCGCACATTGTACCGACTCACCCGCCATCATGAATTCCAGCTGATGATCTTGCGCATCCTCAACATTGTCTGCCAGCAAAAGATCGCAGAGCGAGTGTTCCGCCAAGAAGCGGAGGCTCGACTTCGAAGGGAGGGGAAGTACCTCCTCTCTTTGCTGGAGGTGGTGGAACATGCGCATCGTATTGTCACGGTGCAGCAAGAGAATTCTGAACGCCGACGAGTGTTGTTCCCTCAACACGGCGAGGCGATGCTGACAGATGATTTTGGCTGGCGTTGGCAAGCCCAGACACATTGGCTCGCCTCGATCATCTCCATGAAGCACTTTGAAGTCAGTCAACGTATTCAACGAGAAGCTTTCACTGGGCTGTTTGTGCTCTACGAACGTGCAACACGCAACGAACTCGCACGACGTTTGCAACGGGAGCACACCCAGGCCGCAGAGACAATCGAGCGCCGTTTGTTCTCTCAGTCACAGTACGTCGAGTCCCACATGGTTCTGCAGGAGACTGAGGAGCGCCTGCAGATTATGCAACGGGAGGACACAGAGTCCACAAGGTCTCTTGCTGAGACGTACAATGACATCCGTCATCATGAAATTGGAGAACTTCGCCGTAACTTAGTGCTGAATGCATTGCCTTTTTACCAGTCCCAGTGGAAGATCTTCTTTTCTCAGTGGGTCGACATTCATCTCACCATGGAGCGGTTTATTCACGTTCAATTCCACGAGTCGAAGCAACGTGCTGAGGTTTTGCTCCCCCGATGGCAGAAGTTAGGCCGGGACGCCCAAGCAGAGCGCCAAAAAAGTATCTTTGACCAAGAGGCAGCGGCACGGTACCTTGTGATGCTTGAGTGCAAGATGGCCGTCCTCGTCCTGGATGAGTGGAAGGGCAGGTACATCAACATTGTGGTAAAGGAGAACGACACGTGCAGGTTGCGACTACAAGCGTATCACAATAAGATGCAAGCCTCCAATCGAAGTGAGCGTGCTCAACGCCTGTTTGCCGAGGAAGCTCAAGCGAGGCGTCAGTTGGTCGCCACCATGAGGCCCCTCACGGCCAATCCAGCCATTGGTGTGCAGCTGCAGTGGATCGCATTCTGCAGCCTAGAAGACATCAAGCGTCAGGAGCGTCGTCACTTCGCTGCGATTTTATCTGTCCTGGGTATTGAGGAGGTCGTTGGGTTTCGCCAACCTGAGCACCACGATGGTGCGCGACAAACGACGCAACGTCGTTGGAGGCTGACGGAGGCAGAAGCTGAGCTCCGTAAGGCATTCGAAGGGGACGAGGCGTTATCACGGTTCACCCTCGATGAGCAGCACGCTCGCCTCCAGCATCGTAGCGATGAGTTATTCGAGCGGCAGGAGTGGTGGTATTTGTACCGGGATACAACATTACTGGTGCTGCAAGATGAGGAGTTGCGGTTATCCATTCAGCAACATGCCCCGCTGCGTCGGCCGCCAACGTCAGCATCGGATTACTACGCGAGTTCACCATCTGGACGAACGCCACATCCACCCGCCTCCTCCGTATCTCGCCCACAGCAGACTCCGCTTGAGGCCTCCGGGTACCGCAGGTATGTAGGCAGCGCGTCCCCGTATCCTCCTGCAACTTCCGTCGCTCAGACACCGTCACCGCTGACTCACCGAGACTTGGCGTCTTCTGGAAATGCAGCCCCTCAGTCGCTTACAAGCCCAAGACAGCCTGCGACCAGCCGACCCCTGTCCATGGCAGGCTCCCGCGGGGGAAGCGGAGCCTCGCACGCAAACGATGCTTCCGCCACAACGTACATGACTCATTTGCTCTCAAAGTTTGACGCTGGGTACTTTGAGCGCTCAGCGAGTGGCCGTGGCACTCGCCCGCCGCAACTGCAGCAGGCCACGAGTGTTGCTCGACGAGAGAGTGGAAGTGGCATCGCAGGATCATCGCCCATGTTCCCTAGTATTCACGCACACCGCACGACGCCTCCCGGGGAGACTATTGCGACGGAACACACCTGGTAGCAACGGCCGTTTGTTGAGAATTGGAACACACCCATCATCCATGCACACCGACTCAAAACAAGACTTTTCGTTTTGCATGATTGCAATTAAGTTTTTAATGCACACGTAGCGCAGTGTGTTGTATTTTCCTTTTGCGCCCTTTTTGAGAATCACGATCGTTCTCGCGGCGAAAAGCACACCCAAATTACTCCCCACAACCACATCAAATCGCGAACGCTAGTAGACCAAAAAAGAACAAACCAAAGTTTCCCCAGCACCAATGAGATTACAGATTGAGAGATCAACACCTTCAGAAGTTGATGGGAACTCTGAAGTTGTCATTGTTTTGATGGGAAAGACCCTCTAAGCAATATGAGCAAATCAAATGTACGAATTGTAGTGAAGTACTGCTTTTATCTTTGTCGTGTCTGTTGGTGTTCTTATTATGTATGTCACACACCATACCCCTTCACACTTGAAAGACAAATTTCAGAAAAAATGAAGAAAGAAGAGCAAACATCACAAAAACGTATGAAGTTAACATTCGTTGTTGTAACGGGACGCTTCTTACTTCTGTGTTGTTGCTGTTATTGTTTCTTTGACGATGCCTCCCTCTCTTGCCCCCACCAAGTGCGCTTATCAAACCCCCTGGAAGCCCTTTCCGTGACCTCACGTTCTCCCTTCTCGTGTCTTTCTTTTCTTTGCATGTTTCGTCCTTCCACCACTCTCCCAACTCCATCACGCGCTTCTCATTCTTCCGGCAATGTAAGAAGAAGTTATTTGAAGGCCGCCAACATCAAATTTTTTTTTTTGCGCTTGGCACTGAAATGAGGATAGAAGTGAAGATGAAATGCGAAGAAGGAATAAACGCCCAGTGTACGTTGATCCGAACTCACTTCCGTTGGGTGCGGTAAGTAAACCTTTTTTGAGTGGGACACAATGATTCTTCTTATGTTGTTCAGATACGAGCGTAGCAAAATACATAGAGAATGTTTCGTGCTGCCGCCGCTAGGTACCTGGTGTTCGCCCCACGAGTCGACGGGACTAGAACCACAGGCGGAAGAGGTCATGCATCCAATAACAATAACATTCACTCAACCACCACAAGCAGTGTTGCCTCGAAACGGCCTCGTCGTGGGTTTCTTGCCACTTCCTCTCACAAAACAGATCCCCACACTCGATCCTCAACTTCTACCACTGCAACCTCCGCGCAGCAGACGTTTCAACCATTTCAACGAGGCATCGATAAAGTGTCAGTGGGAACAGCGTCGTCAAACCGTCGAGGTCAAAGGGGTGAACATGGCGCGGAATTGTTTGATCCTCTGCAGAGCCCAGCAGAAGTTCGCCAGCGCCGACTGTCCCGGACAGCTGAAGCAGCGGACGCAACACGGCAGACATCGAGAACATCGAACCATGAACTCCCATCAGACTACTACGAAACCAAAGCCCCCAACAGCTCCGAGCGGCGCGCCACACGAATGCGCGAGATTCTAAAACAACGCGCTGTGTCGTCTGTTGAGATTACCAAAGGCGGAGAGGCAGATATTGACCTTGGCGGCCTCCCTCAGGATCAGTATCACGGCAAGGATGGGTGGACGACGCTGCCTGAGGAGTCGTCCATGTACCAAAACATCATCAATAAAGATGCGCTGCCTTCAAGAGAATCGTACAACTCATGGTCTATTCTCAAGAGGCAACAAGAGCTCCACGATCGAAATGCTGCATCAACGGGCTCCTTCTCGACAAGACAAGGAGAAAAAGACGCGACGAAGTCGGATGTGAGTGGAGACAACGCAGCAACTGAACATCACCAGGACGAAGTTCCAAACTCTTCCATTGAGAAAGAAGTCTTTTTACAATCCCGCGCTGGGTCTGCGGAGGAGTGGCGAAAGCACAACGGCACATACCGCACAACATTTGATGACAACGTCACGCTGTTGCCGATGCGTGACGCGGTCTCGTACTCTCGATCTACGTATGCCCTTCGTAAGTTGTACCTTGACGGCATGAGTGGCTACATGGACATCATCACCCAGCACGAGGAACTGTCCATCGCGGAGGAGGTGATGACCTTGACTCAGTCGCCCACTGCGTGCTACATTGCAGAAGAGATGCGATACTGTGTCAACCTCGTGGACCTCACCACACCCCTGGGCATCCCGTCAAAAGACCCGTTAGCGTTTCCCTTCCATCGCTGCCCTACTCTCATGACGGTGCTACAGAGGCTGGTGGACCTGCGACTGGTCTCGATGATGCCGAATGTGGTGCAGCTCTCGGAGTTTGTGGGGAATTTCTCTGGCTACCCCCCTCACTGCAAGCCGCACACCATCGGCCCTTACCTCGGCATCTTAAACTTGGTGAGCCCTGCAGTGCTGCAAACGCGGCATGTGCAGCACCCGTGGGCCCCTCGTATGCTGCTGCAGCCTCGATCGCTGTTTGTGGTGGAGCCGCCGTGCTTGCAGGAGTACGCGATTGGCTACGCGGCGACGCACCAACCGTTCCACAATTTTGATTACGCAACTCGACTTTCAGCGGACTACCGCATTGAGATATTGTTTGCTGCGGTGGATATCCCTAACACGAAATTGCTGAGAGAGACCGTGGCGATGACTGAGTACGCAGCGAGTAAGAAGCCGCTGCTTGCGAGTGGCGCAAGTGTCAGTAGTGCCAGCAGCACTGCGGGCGTGGATGCAGCGATTCAGCGCTTGAGCTCTGTTGTTCGCGGTGGAGCGCCTCCCACATCAGCTGAAGAAGCTAAGGCTGCACTCCACGGTGAGGTCGGTAGCCGTGCTGTGCCACTGAAGCACGCGGTGCATGAGTCTTCTACTTCGGCAGCAAAGCGACGGATTGCGGAGCTGAAAGCGCGTCATCAACATGTGCAGGACCGTTTGAAAGGAATTTCAAGTGACGATGGTGCTAGTGGTGCTGGCGTGTACCATCGTGGGGGTGCTAATGTGATCCAAGGGCATAAGCCTGGACCGAAGAGGCTGTGAGGGATATTCGTTTGCGCTGCAAGTTCAACTTGATCGAGTGTTCTTTTTCCCCTCGCGAACACTTTCTATGCTTGACACTTGTTACCAATAGTCAACAAGCGCTATTCAAAAAGGCAAAGGGGTGATAGGGCCGCATTTTAATCCTTCGGACTGGTTGCATGTTTAGGTTTGAATGTCCAAAAGTGCTTTGATCTAGAATGGTGTCGACACACTCATTCATATGACTTCAATCGTTGCTTGCCTTCTAACTTTCGTTGGTTAGCGCACACAGACTCAAATATAAGATTTATGTCGTCCACAATAGCCCCTCCCACCATCGTCTCAGCAGGTGGAGACTGCCACAAGATCATCGCAGATTGCATCGGTGCTCGCTGGTGGTGCATCGTCAGGTTCAGCACTAGCAGCTGTGCGACGCCAACGCTGCCGTGGGAGGCGGAGTGATAGACTTCGGGCTTATCATCTGCGACGCGGATGATGATTCACATCACCAGGACAAGAGGGTTGCCATGATGAAGTCTCGAAATGCGGTGGTCAGTAACGTTGCTTAGGTGCTGATTGGATGTGCTGTGCTGTTGCCGTGGTATGGAACCACGTTGCACACACGTCGTCGGTCTTGAAAGCATCTAGAGTGTTCTGCTTGCCGATGTCCCTCTTGCCGATATGGACCGCTGTCCTCCCATCAACTGGTGCAGGTACATCGTTGCTGCTTGCACGGCTAATTCAGCAGGACGCTCCTCATCCATGCATGGGAGTTGATGCTGTGCTCATTTTGTCTGGCATTGTGATCATGTCGTGCCCACTAGTGGCACTGACGTTCATTTGGCGGTTGGGCAGGCACACCCCAACCATCAGCAAAACATCATCATCGTATTCTGGTGGTACGGATCTTCGGCATGCATGGCAATGCACTCGCTCAGAAGCGTGCCACCACATCAGTAGTATGAATGGGCTTCGAGCAGCGTTCACAAGAGGGATGCATCGTTCGTGGCGGTGGACAGGGCCCACCTCAAACACCAGTGAACGAGTGTGGCCGGTGCTGCTGGAGTATCGTTGTGGTATCCAGTCCTTGACTGTGGCGGTCTCATTTTCATCGCTGTGCTGTCTGTTGTCAGTGGGTTGGATGGTGCGGCGACAGCATTGTGCCATGCATTGACAGGTGTTGTCATGAGTGCACTCATACTCCAAGCAATCATCGTTGTGGTGGTGCAACCATTTACGACTGTGATGTCTTTTGCCCACACGCTCCTGACACTAACCCTTACACTTATCAGTGCTACATCGCAGTTCATCTTTATGCTAGCCTTCAACTCGACGACTAAGATAACGGGGATGTGGTTGGTGGAGGTTGCGGCTGGTTGTGATTTCGCGGTGGTGGGCGTGACTGCCATGAAGTTGTTGTTAGACGCGTGGCAATTATTTCGTGCAATCCGTCGTCGTGCACACTTGCAGGCCGAGCTCCGACAGCGCTACACAGCCTCAAGCGACACATTACTGTTGTACCTGAACAGCAGCTTTGCCTCTGGTGGCTCCGCATGCAGATGATGATGACAATAATGGTCGCGGCGACAGTGACGCCGAGCACGACGTCACCACTGGTGTGGCGAGCCAAGAAGTTCCGGAGGATCTTGGCGACCATCATGAGAGGCTGTTGTCGGAGTTAGATGGGCTCTACTGGTACTGTAATGGTGCTGCGAAGCTCCTGATTTCAGCTTTGTTTTTGCCCCCCGTTACGATTTGTGCGTGTTTAATTTGAGCTCCTGTGTACTGACAACAGTTTGGAGCTGGGGAACAGATGTTTAACAAACGAAAATAAATAAAAATGAAGTGGCGTTGTACATGAATCGAGTGCTCTTTGCGCTCAAGGGAATAAAGCTTGTATAATTATTGGGGGAAGAGGAAAGAAAATAAAAGTTCGTTGTGTTGCTGATAATTGCGACACAAACGGCTCTGAGAATTGCAGCATTGTTATTATTGATGCAGCTGTGCGCGGCAATAATCTTATTTCCTGTTTTCTGTGTTCTGTGGAATTGATGAAATAAAACGACAACAAGCTTTCTCACCACCCGTGTGTTCAATGCGTGTCACCTTCCTGAAACTGTGCACTGTTCCCGCCCGCAACGACTGGCATCGAGTGCATTGGCCAGTCCCACTTCCGCCAATGCTACACACCATCGGTCCAGCAAGCAAGCAGCCACAAACGACAAAGGGTAACGCTGCGAAGTCGAAGAAACCACAAGCCGCGAAGAAGAAGAAGCACACATTGGTCCTGGACATCGACGATACGCTCCTGAATCACGTAGGTGATCTACACCACGAGAACAAACGGCTTACAACATATCAAGTATCCCTGCGCCCCCACGTGGGTGCGTTTCTGAAGGAGATGCACGAGCTGTTCGAAGTGGTCATGTACACCGCTGCCGTCACTTGCTACGGAGGCGCGATGACCAACCTGCTCGAGAAGGCCGCTGGGCTGCCACCGAGCCCGTACTACGACGCGACGGTACCGTGGGGCTGCTTTGAATCTCGCGATCAAGCAAGTGTGGAGGAAGCGAAGGCGATGAAGTATGCCCCTGTGCTTGGGAAGGACCATGTGAACTGGTATCTGCTGACACGTTCGCAGACGCTTAATGGATCGAGTTTTGACAGGATGAAGCACCTTCCGATCCTTGGACGCGATCCCAACTCGACGATCATCATCGATGACAACGTGCGGAGCTTCCCGCTGAATCCGCGTGCGGGGATCAAGATCGCTGGAATTCGCGGCAAAGACGATGATGCGCTGCTAAAGCTGTCACCGATGCTGCGCGCTGTTGCTGCTGCACCGAGTGCGCTGCGTGAGCTTGACCATTGGCGTGCTGACGAGTACGTGAAGTGCGACAAGTTTACTGAGAACATGGATTACAGCAGTGATGTGCGTAGTCGTATTCTTGGCACTGTGCTGTACGAGCGACGTAAGTGCGCAATTCCCAAGCTTGTTGCGGATTCGGGCAACGCCAAGCTGCTGGAAGAGGCAAAGAAAAAGACGGAAGAATTGTTCGAGAAAAGCAAGAACGATGTGAAGGATCAGAAAGCCAAAGCAACTGCCTTTGCGAAAGCTTGATGATGTCGCCGGCATTCGTGTGGAAAATATTGTGTGATGCGATTTGTTTTGTGAATCGAAACATAATGGTTGGTGAATGACTGGTGTGCAATTTGGGGATCATGGATGTTCCATTGCTAGAGGATGCACACGCATGTTCGTTGGGATCTTAGGGAGCTCGTAGTGACGTGGCTGGATCATCATGATGCCATTGAGGAACGTAAGCGATTTGATCCTTTTTCGTGTTTACATTGGAAAGGTACCAAACACACTTAGGTTAACCTGTAGAGGAGAGGAGCCAAAATAGGATACCAGAAGACATATTTCTCATAGGAGGGGAGCCACATCCGCTTCTTTGTCATTTCACCGGTAAAGGTAGAAGGGATGCGCTGGTACACAACGTCCCGTGTCGTCTTACAAACGTTTCTGCTGCAGGTTGCATTGACGTTGGTTGTTCGTGATCACGTTGAATGCGGTACAATTGGTGCCTACGGCAGAGTGACTGGTCCCCCTCCACCACAGCGGCAGTTCAGCACGACAACGTTTTACAACGACACGAACCTATCAAGCATCTCTGATTTGTACATCCATCCAATCACCAGAGACGTGTATGTGTGCAGCTTCACGTTGCACATCATTGTTAGTATTCATTCTTCGAGCAACGTCGGTAAGTCGAGCACAGTTATTGCTGGTCTCCGAGGCAATGGTGGAAATGCCGATGGAAACGGCTTGGTAGCACAATTTTCGTTCCCTTTCGGTATTGCAGGTC